>VOMN01090008.1:0-10120 GCA_014899125.1 Orchestia grillus | reverse complement strand
CACAGTGGGTAGTTTCACAGTGAGTAGTTTCACAGTGAGTAGTTTCACCTACGAAAGCCTGTCCAGAAGAAAGTGTTTGCTAGTGCCTGACTTCCTGCTTAGGATACGACGTGCTTTTTGCGATAATTTGTAATAGGCTTCGGTATAAACTTAAATACTTCCACGCTCAATTCCAGTATTTTTTGCTGCTCTATCACTGCACAATCATAGTTTATTTACTGATCTATATGCGAATTAAATATAGGTTAATGAGTAGCCCTAATTTTCCCCCAAGATATACGACATATTAACTCGGAACTGTTGGTGAAAATTTAGTCCTTTAGACTGCAAGACCCCGCCGTTGAAACAACATGCTTATCTATTACTGTCTAAATGAATTTCAAAACCCGCTGTCGTGAGAACGCTGATAACGTTTCCCAAAAATTTATAAACATTCTTATAGTAGCATACAGTATGTAAATATATACAAAAGGCTGCAACACGTTTTTCGTAGAGAGCTAAATGCGGCATTATAACCAAAATAATGCAGGCGGCATATGATCGAAGCGCGACAACTTTCTCTGGTTCAAATGTGGAGCGTCACAACCGCAAGATCAGCGTAGACTCCACTAAGACATTGTTAATATCAAGTGATGCGTTATCTTTCTCCCAAACTCTCTGCTGTACAGCACGACCACCACGCTCAGGCTCCCGCACACTCACCGTGAATCAGTCATGAGCCTCACTCAATTATTTACCAAAGCTTTTATTCTCGCATAAAGTCATCTATGTTTCAGTAACCCTGCAATTTTCCATAATGCTTTACTGGTCGTGAATTATATTGACGATTCAATTTCTGGCAGAAGCACAAGTGAGCCCCAATGTACCCTCGTTTACACCACCAACTGCAACACAACAATTGGCGGTGGCGCCTGCGGCCGATGTATCATGCTTCGTTTGATTGTATGCAACGTGATTAGGCTATGAATTCGTTGGAACTGATCAGTAAATGCTGATTAATTTGCATATATAGTTAATACTTACACAGTAATAAAACTGCCAAAGAAATGTTAAACTCGATGCGAACTCATTTGGTGAGACTAATTAGTATAATACACCATCTACGATGCAATCATTCTTTACTGATGGCACCCATCTTATGGTACCCGAAATAATCTCAGCCTTTCTGAATCGAGACATGTTGTGAAGGATTAAATACCTTATTAACTCCAGTCACGCACCATTTGCAGTAGTTGCTGCTGCAATGCGCCCATGAAGTTAAAGATTCGCAGTGGTAAAGTAGGAACAGTCTGCAAACGTTCGCGCTCACCGTACTGGCGGGCACAAACTTGCTCGAGGGAGGCCTCAAGAGTTTTCCTCTTCCTAAATGAAACCTAATCACATTAGGCTCTTTCGAAAGCTGAATAAACAGCTTGGTAGTATTTTTTTGAGCAACTTACGAACTTGAACGCATTCCGGCGAGCTGCAAGCGAGCTGCTTGAGAACGCGTCTACTAAAAATCTGGTGAAAGTGGCAAAGATTTTTGAACGAACTAGGAACCAAAAATTTCCGAGACTTTTGAATGAAGCGATGTCCTTTTCCTTGAAATTTTTCTATGCAGTCTCGATGTACCGAACGGGACACGGAAATTAACCTGAGAATATACACGAACTTATAACACGTACATGAAAAAATTAGAAAAAATTAATACTTTTCTATCGAAATGCAAAATATTTCAACGAATGTATTTTAGAACTAATGATTTGTCTAATTTTCAAGAATATTTTTTAATCAGGGAAGCATCATGTGAAACAATAATATTCCTACGACCTCTCTTGATCAAAATTCTTGTAGAGAAGGAGTCAAAATTTTCACTATAATTTTTAGCATAAGTATATTTGCCGGCGCAGGTTATTGCTCATAGTTCGATGGTCTTGCTTAAGATTTTATGCTTTTAGGTTATCATTGCTGAGGTTTTCTAACGACATCTACGACTGATTTTATATCGATAAAAGATATTGATTCAAAATGATCAAGCCCTCCATCGTTAGCCATTTGAACACGATTTTACCTCGAAAGAATGCGGCATTGCAAGGGCAACGTAAGCAAAATGCAACTGCGAATTGCAGCTTTCAAGTAAGTTAAGTTCACAATTCTTGCTAACGAGAAGGCATCAAAAGACGATCAATTGTTACTAATTTCTTAGGTAGAACGAAATGAAGATATTCCTTTATGACCATTCACTAAGAAAGAAGCTGAGTCCTTTGTGGCTAACGAAAACTCATCGTTTCCTGCTGCAGACAATCGAGCCGTCTCCCTTCGTGTTTTGGTTCCACAACCAGAAGATGATCAACTACGACCAGCAGAGAGGCGGCATTGGCGTGGTCACTGAGCACGAACCGAGCACGTCCACACGGCTTACCATCGCTGATGCTACCTACTCCGACTCCGGCAACTACACTTGCTCGGCTAGCAACACTAACTCTTCTGTCAACGTGTTCGTGTCCGAAGGTAAGCCTTCATCTTTTGCGAGCGGTATTTGATGAACATATAGTCTCAAAGTATGTAAATGTGATATTTGACGAGTGGAACCACGATGTAGTACCGTCGGTGGCACTCAAAATAAGCCATGTTTTCAGTTGGAAAAATTCCAAGCACATTTTTTCGATTTCCTAGCGACTTAGAAGTTGAAGGGCTTAGGGGTTATTTCTGTCAATTCTACTATTTCTTAAGCTGTAACGCCATCACATGTCGAGAGATGCCGCTGTCATATCAAGGCTTGAAATAACCAGCCTTCGGGCATAAGATTAGAGCAAAGTTTACGGCCTACTTGCGGCAACGGAGAGCGTTGCGCGACATTAGTTTAAACAAGATGACCGTCCATAAATGAGATGCACGGAGATGCCATAAAGCGTGCTGGGGTAGACTGACAACCTCAATGACGTCGACAATATTACCTCGAAGCTCCGATAATTCACTCACTCCTTCAAGTTTCAAATAAAAGTCACCCCATAGTTGATAGTTTAGCTAAATAGGATGATAAAACACAAAAGTATTGCAGAAACTCATGACACGGGAACACCGATTCAAAATTTATCAAATGATCATTTCGCTTTACCTATTAGACGTCATCAGAGGTGTCAGAGTGGATGGTGATGCACCAGGTTAATGCCCTTGCCAAACTCAACGAGCAACGCGCTTTGTCGAGTTTAACAGATGCCTCAAATTTCACGGAGTAGCACGTAAATGCTGCGATGGACATTTACTTTTACAAAAATAATTTACCTTACTGGTGTGAAAAGAGGGAGTACAGCTGAAAAATCTCTTGAGTTTGAAGTTAAATGACGAAGAACTACTCAAATTGAGCAGAAAGGCTCTTGCGCATTCTTGGGTAGAAAATAAAAACCACGGTAACATTTTAGGAAAGACCTGCACAAACTCGGAGGCGAAGGAAACTTTCTCGTGTTTGAAGTTTGAAAAGGATGGGCTACTCATTTTGAGGAAGACGACGCTTCAGTGTTGCTGAACAAAGGAAAAAAGAAAATATCGACGTGGTAGCATCTTTTTCACGATACTGGCAGTGGTCTCGTACACCTGAGAGTGAAGTAAATTGTAGGATTGGAAAAGACTAGGGAAGAACAGGAGGTAGCGAAAGACTGTTTTTTTTTTCATGAAAGCCACAGGTTCAACCTCTTACCCGAGATCAGTTCCATTTATAAGAATAAGCAACATTAATACTTGGAGCAAATAGCTTAATATTAAACCATTCATTGATAATAATCAAAGTTCTGACTCTCGGAGAGTCTGTCAGTGGTGGCAGGGGGTCTCAAGGAATGACGAAACCATTTAGGATAAATTCTGGCCCCAGTCAGGCAGCAGTCAGGCAGCATATAGTAAGGAAGGCACCCTAGCAAACCGATTATAACGAAAATAGGAAAGAAATAGCAGGTCTTTCCACGCAGTTTTAAATCCGAGTAACAAGTCATTCCACAGCGAGCGTCACTAGCGCAGCAGTGAGCAGGCAACATCTCGTCGGAGAGAGGCAGGCAATTCTTAGCGTGCTGACGAGGTCAGACACAAAATTGGCTCGCCTGGACAAGACTCAGAGATACGAATATCTTTTCTCTAGAAGCATAAAGTCCAACAAATTCGCTTAAAAATAATCATTTTTTGAGCACGAGACGGTGACGCGAAGAGATGCAAGTCGTCGAAGGGCGGAAGAAGTTCGATGGCAAGATTTTGGCCACCCTCAACCAAGGACAACAGAATACCACTTTGTATTATTTTTATGCTTATATCTTCCTAGTGTTTCTCGAACTTAAATTTGTAACGTGAAGTTGTTGGCTCGCATGTGAACAATTGAATAAGACCCAACATGAAGAGTTACAAGTACCAACGTTACTCGCATCAACCCTCTGTTTAGGATTACTCAAAAAAATAAAGCATGCAGAAAAAACACAAATATTTTCAAATTCCTTCATGGTTATTGGTAGTCAGTTAGCGTAAAATTCTCTTTTTTCACTGAGTCACGCAACACCGACAAGCATCATGCAATTGCTGTCTCGAATCACTGTTGTCTATGAGGAACAGCTCTCAAAATCAATAATGAATAACTTCACCAAGACTCCCCTGCACCATTTGAGCCCCTGCAAACAGCCACTCCGTATGTACTATGTCAGCGGGCAGCCTCGGTGTGGCCTGACTCAAATACTTCTGAGCTTTGTGATGGAATTTGTATTTTCGGTGCGAGATGAGAAGGTCCTAAGCCGTCAGTTATCAACGGCGTTGTACTCGTGCTAGTTCTCAACCAAACGGTCCATTGGTCGCACCCTTGAGAAGCAGCAATGTGGTCACAGCAAGAAAAAAAAAGTTAAAAGTTCATTGACGTGACTGCACAAGCAAATTTTTTACATTGAAATCGTCTTTTTTAATTTCATTTAATTACGAGGAAATGGGAAATTATGGCTGGTCCTGGAACATGACGAATGTGAAGTTTTGCTCAACGGTGTTTTTAGTCCTTAATGATCTTCTGGGGCAAGGGACAAGACCTTGTTCCTTTTTATGTAAATTGAGTGAGCTAAAAAGGAATATTTAAATCAGTGAGCCTGAATTTTTTTGCGGTCTTACTACATGCGCCTTTATGCATAGAACTCAATAATCGAAATGGAAGAAGAGAAATAAAAGCCGTTATTAAGCAGCCGTAGAATCGAATCGGTCATTATAAAATATGTGGCAGGATCTCGTTCATAGTTAGTCTTTTCGAATGAAGCCGTTCATAACTGAGGAAAAACAACAAAACCATTTTCCAACGACAGCCAGCTATAGTTTTAAAACTAGCTTGTTATGCTCAGTCTGAGAGGAAAAACTGACTAACGAGAAAAGGCTGTCGTATTCCTAGTCGCTGCAGGACTTGAAAAAGGAAGGAGTTTATAACACGGCAGCTCGCTGGCAGTCTCTACGGAATAGGTGCAGTTGTGCAGCGACGGAGCTGCGGTCGCGCCGCAAATTGAGTACACAGCGCACGCACTAAAATTATACATTAATTAAAACAAGTGGGGCACACGTCTCGTGGGGATGGGGAAGCGACTCGCGCTAATTGCGGTAATGTCGTTATCCGCGCTTTCTTCAGGAAAAAGCATGAGGAAGAGAAGCACAAATCGGAACCACCTGGTACCGCTGTTACGCGTTGTCTAGGAGGCGAATAAATAGTGATGGAAGTGTAATTCGAATAACACGCGACTCATCGCTCTCGGTAAGAATGACGCCAGACAACGCCGTGCTCAATATGATTGGAGGTAGACATTTTTTAACTGGTTTGCTTGATCTGGCAATGAAGTGCAATTTTTGCGACATTCAACGTGGAGGCATTATTTTCCATTTCATTTATTTTCCCAGATTTTTTTAACGCAAGTTGGCGTTTGTTAAGGGTTTGCAAATTTTATCTTAGAAAAACATATTAGAAAAATACTCGAAAAGTAAAATTTTCTGTAGGCAAAAGAGTTCTTACTTCTTTTCTTTCAATTACAAGTCATCCTTTCGGCCGAGGCAAGTCATTATGAGTAAAGAAAATGTACGATATGACGCAGAATTTATCTATTACTATAAAAATATACATTTTAAAATTCAAAGATTTGTTTCTTTGCAATTTTCTATCAGCTTCATTGATTCACTCATGAAGAACGAAATTAACAAATTTTATTTATTGAGCGCCCAATGAATCCTGCCGAAGCTCGGGAAATATTAAACGCTGCATTTCAGATCCAGTACATGAACGATATCGAAAAAAGACATGAAGTAAACGAAACAAAATCTAGTTTTCAATAGAGCTTTTTTTTTGTTCTCTCTTTTCTTAAGAATGATGGGACATCGCGACTTACAATTTTTCCTTTCCTGAGGGCAATTTAACAAAAGTTTGAGGTACGCAATGTGCATGGCGACACGAGCGTGGCAAGAAAAACATCCCTTTTGCGGCGTACGAGGAACGACAGCATGTCGAGTTAAGACTGTGGCAACACGATTTTGGCTCGATTCTACATTCATACTCAGGTACTGCTAACGCGAGGGTAGCTTAGGCATGAGATGTTATGTAATGAGGCATATTCAGTTGATATCTGGGGAAATGTCTTGGCGTGTCATCGCACACTCGATGTCTCCTTTAGAATTTCTACTCGAGCCGGAAATAGTCTCTACATTAGGGTTTTACTTTAAAATGACTTACGTTAATGTTCAATAAAAAGGTATAGTGTTGAAATTCGAAACGATGTGTATTTCATTACATGAATTGGGGGTGAGATGGATGATGATAACTTAAATTTTGCGGTCTGTAGCTTAGTGCGAAATTTCAAGTATATACGGCTGCTCGAATATGATAGGAAAACTACTGCTTAGAAAACTGCTCGTATGATTTGTCATTTATGAAACTCGTGCTCTATGAGCTTTAGAATATCTATGATGATTATAGATGAGCAGTTGATTTTCATACTTCTAAAATTCCCCAAAAATATAGTCCCTCTGTGATAATCAGACACTAATGCATTTTATTTGACTTGATTTTACTGGTATAGATGCGTCTATTGGTGAGTTAAAATAATAAAAAAAACAATACTCCGACAAAGAAATAACGTGGATTAGTTATACCTGAAACAAAATAAAGGCATGAGTGATATATAATGGGAAACCAAACAGTATTTTTTTTTGATACTATGTACATGTTTGTACTTGTGAAAATAGAAAGTTTTAAAGGTATGATTGTAATTGGAATCGGGAAAAAGAAATTGCGTTGCAAATTACGAACGCGAAGCCTAATAACATTAAAGAAGCCTGGGTGATTTTTACCGTGGGAATTTAACCGGAACATTCAACAGAACAGAATATTCAGCCACCAGTACAAAATTAAAAAGATCCCTGAAATATCAGTTCATTCTAATTTCAAGAATAAACTAATCCTACTTGAAAATTAAACTCAACAGTAAGTTTTTCATGACGACAGAGGGTACAACGAAATAAAAATACAGTGGAAAATTTTTGACGACAAAAGCCGATATAATTAAAGCAGCTTGATCAGAGCGGAGCTGCCACGTCGTTGACCTAGATCACAACGGCTGGCAGGTGTAGACGTCTGCCGTGCCTAACTCGGGTGAAAATTTTTGCGAGAGTCAGGTTTTAATTAACGGGAACATAAAGTCTTCATGACGAGCGAGACTTGAAGGGCCCCAGCGATCGATACTTGTTAGTGCTTTAATAGGCTTTCTTATTAAGTAAGTGAGTGCGGTGATTTTAAAAGATCTGGTCGATGGAGCAAGCCATTGTTTCTGAAGAGAGGCCGCGTTCTGGGAGTCTTGAGAGAATGGTGGCGAGGACTTAAGTTATTACAGCAGAAAAGAAGGGAACAGTTGAGATGTGACGGGAGAAAATGAAGAGGTCTCATTTAAAAATGCTTCAATGTGTTCTAAGAGCAACTGGATTATGTAAAGAATAACTTCTACTTAATAATCAACGAAAGGAAAATATTTAGTGATCAGTGGGCAATCGATGAAATAAAGAGGCAAGCTCGAAATTGTATGAAGAATTATTATCAATATCGTGTTATAAAGACGGTACTTGAATATGGTTCGAAAAGTTCTTAAAGCTAAATGTTGTGTAAATAAAGAATTCAAAAGAAAAACAGCAAAACTACAGATATTAGTGTGCATTTTAGAGCAGATTTGATGTACACGATTAAATAAATCATTCTGATGAAACAAGTGCGACTGTCGCAAAAAGCATTGCATGCAACACTAGAGAAATCCTTTGTGATCCACGTTCCTTCGCAATGAGATACTGTGCACATTATTAAACGGAGAAAAGATCAGGAACCCCACTCAAGTCCGAGGAGCGCTAAGTCCCTTCTCTCGAGAGGGCGGCCGTGCCTACGCCACCTCCCATAGAGCGATATTAGCGGAGCCAGAACGTACGCACGTGTATTGACTACTGAAAGGTAAACTAGTAAGTACTCGTCGCAAAACGTCGACAAAAACCTCAATTGGACATCATTACTCCTTACGAGCGAATTAGAGCCAGGTGAGAAACATCGATAATCCGTCTTTTTAGATATCCCTTAGAGGTGTAAAAACAAGAATGATGACGCACTGTACCGATAAATATGAAGGGTCTTCGGATATCAAGTACATTTCCGTGCTCGAAAAAAAACGATAACCGATAGTGAAATACGTTCCGTAAGCCAGACGTGAATGATACTTTACTAAAAAAAGAGCGACCCAACGAAAACAATAGAAGACACCTGCTGAGCCCCATCAGAAACACGATCAATTCAGATGTATCTGAAAACATTTGTGAGAGAGAACCACAAGTGAGCTGACTTGTTTCAAAAGCTGAAAAAATGTTGAGTCTCATTTTCTCCGTTCGTAACGTACAATGCACCCATTGAACCGCCGTATCAATCACATTTATAATTCTGCGCCGAATTCCGTAAACTCGAAGCTTGCTAACACTTTTCTGCTGTTGGCTTATCATCAGCCAGAGACCAAGGTGCTCTTTGTCCTCAAACTTTCGCAAGAAATAAGGCGAACAAAAGAAGAATTTACCGTGTCGGACCCCATCTTGAGGAAGAAAACGCAACGAAAAGAAATTCTTCATAAAAATCATGCCTGATATTTTTTGACGAGAGGTGACTTGAGTCAAAGTTTTTCTGGGCTTCATTAAAATTGCCTAGGATCTTTCTTTACGTAATGATGCATCGATGACTTGAAATGCGACGGAGTCGTCCCCACAGGAAGCCCCGTTCCTTCCTGTAATGTATCAGGCAGAGCATCCCTGTACTCGTCTGTGCGTGTCGCTACTTTGCATCAAGCTTCAATGGTAATTGATTGGAAAAATGGCTGCGATTTGATTTGCTTCAAGACTCTAAATATATATATCTATATATATACTATATACAAACTTGATATATAACGTTATTGAATATTGTATTCTGCAAATTTTTATCACTTAAGATATTAATAAAAATTACTTTCGTTAATATTATTATTAACTGATATTGGGATGGTAAGAGTTGTGCGTATTCGATCTTGCAAGAATACTTTTATAAAATGGTAGTCGAATATTCAATCGCGAATATTGTTCCCAACAAACGCAAGACGACGCTATAGAGCTGCTCGAACACTGAGTGAAACGCTTGTCAGAAATTTTTCTCCAGTTTTCAAGTGTCATATTTTTATCCAGATTAGCTACAAATTTATAGGTGTTGATTCTTCATCCCAATCACTCGACGGCCCAGTTCCCGTAGTGAAGCTCACTAGCCAATAAAAAAGTATGCGCATTTCTTTCGCCCTTCGCGATTCTGCAATATTGATTCATTTTCTCGGGTTGTGAGCTTATCTAAAAGAGCAAATTGAATCGCGAGAAAATGCTCCCAGAGCAAACACAAAGTTTGCTGTCGTGAGGGCTATTTCCTGGCCAAGTAAACTCAGGCTGTCACGCAAGTCGCTCGAGCAAATAAATAATAAATAAATGAATAAATTCTTGTCAACCAAAACCGCTCGAAGGTTTTTTTCTGCCCTCCCACATCTGGAGAATTCGACAGCAGTCGCAATCATAAATGACGTAAGCGCAGCGCATTCTTTCGCGTGTCGGTGAAATAAGA
>VOMN01090004.1:0-27174 GCA_014899125.1 Orchestia grillus | reverse complement strand
TTTGTTAAGCCCTTATGCCACTCTTCTTTCCTTAGTTTGCTTAGGACGATCGTTTTTATACACTATTCTAGGTTTACTTTTTCCTTTAATTATCTTTGGGCCTTTCTGGTAATGTTCTCTTTGTCTTTGCATTCGATTTACTTTCTTTGTGCGTCACTCACTTATGTTTTATCCGTTAGCATTACCATCGTTGTTGCTGATAAAATTATTACGATGCTAAGTTTTATTGCTGAGCGTTATCTACCCCAGGAGGCATAGGATGGGCAGTAGGGTTGGGTTAGTTGGGTTTTCACATTTATCTATCGTATCCTATGTTGACTGGCGATCCCAGAGGGGCACTGTTAGATTACCTCAGCTGTGGATAGGCTTTTGGTACTTCTATCTTTCGTGCCCACATTACATTTTTCAATGTTGACTTCTTCGTCGCTGTCTCCTCTTTGTCTTTTTTTTCCTCGTCACTCTTATCCTGTTGTTTGTATGTGCAAGAGATCCTGTTTAGAAGCGCACTTTGTACATAGAGTTTCGGTTTTCTACAGCCCGCTCTACACGGTCCCTTCTCTTTCGCCGCGACGTAGTCAGAGTCACTGAAGCGCTGCCATCTCTACTAACGCTACTACAATTCGTGCAGGATCAATGTTTCATTATTGATAGTTCATTCAGGGCTTAGGCAAGGTTTCCACGGTCTCCTTGGTTACGCGCAAGTCGGTTTTTAAGAAAAATTTTGCCTTTGCGACACAAAATGATATACATAAAATTTTGCCGTTTTTGTTGGTTCCACGACAAGATCCATAACCTCGCATGTAAGAGTGTTGTGCTGTAGAAAGAAATGTGTAATATCCAAGACTATCGTGAGGTTAACACATAATGTGTAAGATTGACGTGATGTAACGATACCATACCTAAGCGTGATGCGAGATGACGATGCAGCACACGAGATAGATGTGGCACTCAGGTACAACATTTGAGGGTAGGCCAGCAGCTCTCCTCTGCCCTCCTTTAACTATCCGAGTGTTGAGCTCAGAAATCCTACCCTTCGATCATCCCTCGTGGAAGTTACGTATCCAAGATACGCTTAGAGATGGTTCTCGAATGTTCCCGTCAACTTTTTTGCAGTGGCGCGAACGTGAGATGCTCACCAGGTCGCGGTTTTTCGCATGCGTTTTATTGGCCTAAAATGTTTCTTTGTTTCTGTATTATGCTTTCTCATAACGCTATATTAAATTTTTTAAATTATGTTTTATTGTTTCTATTTTTTAGCTGCTGTATTTTGACCCTCAGTTATATTAAATATTCTTCATGCGTTACCGTACCATTGCAGTTTGTAACGACGGCTGAACTTGAAAAATAAAGCAACGGCCTGCTTTTAAAATGAAACCAAGCATATAACTCTTCAGCACCATTGTTGTTTCTGCATTAGTCTTCATGATTTTTTACTTTTCAGCGGTTACTCCTTCACTGCTGTTCACTTTTTGCATGGAACCCTTTTCCTGGTCGTAGCCGATCCCATAGTTTCTTTTCAAAGGAGATCTGCAAAGCACATATGCACTACCCTCTCTTTCTTTCTCTCCCCGGCCTGGTTGAGCTCTCAAGAGCCCTTACATATGGTGGCCGTATGGCACTCGGACGGCGGGGCAGCGTTTTAGTCCCTAAGATCACAACTGCGACGTGCGAGACTGCAGATGTGCGTGCCACGTACAGGCGGGTTTTGGTAGTGTGACGGGTGGTGTAAGGGAGGTCACCATTTACGTAGTTGGTGCAATAATTGTGCCGGCCGTAGACAGGATACTCTGCGTCGAGAAGGTGGACAGCACCGCGTCAGAAATTAAAGCATTATTTAAGGGCTAAAAATCGAGTGCTAGAGTTGGTCTCCCAAAGATCTCGATTTTTATTTCTATAGAATTTATTATGTGCACATGCATGCCATCACTATGTCGTTATGTATGAACAGCTGCTGATATCACGCATGAGTCCACATGAATACATTTTGGTGTTATAGTAGAACTATAGTTTTTCACCCCTTCGTGGAAATTAAGACGAAATAATGTGTGTACAGCAGGTTCAATTCAATTTTCATTGCTGTACTCGTTCTCAGCCAGTGTTGATTTTTTAATTTTTCAACTCAATTGTATTCAAATTCGATGAGTGTTTTTTAATGCGTCCAATTGATGTGGCTCAACTGTTGGGATGGATCCTGTTGCACCCGCAATCAGTCCCGATTGTCTCCGGCGCTCGCCACAATTTTGCCGTCCTCGTGGCCAGTCCGAGTGTCGAGTTACTGCCTCGACGATTCTGTCGACTTTCATTCCGCCTGCATCGATGCCTCTTGGACCCGAGTCTCTGGTGTCACGGGGGTTGGATTCGTTGATTTTTGGCCCCTTTCTTGAGATGTGTGCAGTAGCATTTGGAAACATTTATTTACCACAAGTAATTTACATCAGATGTTCAGATGTTTACGATCAAATGAATAATGACGAAGAACTAGGATCAGTATATATACCACATGTGGGCCCGAATAAGCTACCAGCTCACCGTGTGTTTTCTAAGAGATAAATAACAGTTTTTGAGTCTGCACCAATCTCGCAAGGTCTTCCATTTTTAATAAGAAAATGGCCTATCATTTTGGCGTGAGTTGTTTGTTTATTTATTACGCTTCTTGGATATTTTCAGTTAAATAACGTCTCTTTGTGAATATTGCTTTCGCCACAGCATCGTCGCCATGTGAATATTGTATGACTTGTACAGATCGGTGGTGTTGTCGTGGCCATCTTTGAGAGCTCTCCATTTGATGTGATAAACAATCAGCCTCGGATTGACTCATTTATTGAGCGTGGCAGCGTATAAGAATGAATTAGTCACTCTTGAATGACCACCGAGTGATAAGGTGGTTTGTGTTGTGTCAGTAAGAGACGAGTGTTTCCAAGCCGCCAACCTTTATATCTTGTGTATGCAAAGGAATCGTTCCGATTTTTAGCTAGAATTATATTTTAGGTAAGCCCCAGTTTGAAAGATAGCCTACCGTAATAAGTCAATATTAGGGGTATAACTGATCGAACATGTTTCGACTGTTTCTGTACAGTCGATCTAAATAGTGCTAAATTGGATTTTTTTTTCATCTACGCCTGAAGATTATGGGAGACCTCGCTGTATTGATACGCGATGCTTTTTTGTCCGGTAGACCCGGTCTTATTTGATCCAGATACCCCATTGCCTCATATTTGGCTGTACTGTGGTCCTCCAGCACTCATTGTTCAGACACAATGCACAATTGCGTTGCTGGTTCCTTTGCCATCGATCGCTCAGCTCGCGAAAAAAAAAATCAGCTCTCCTCTGTGTGTGTGTGAAGCGTCTACGAGCTAAGCCAGTCTTGGTAGCCAAGATACCCGTCGGGTGATATTTTGTCACACCCACAATTTGTTTTTGCAGTGAAACGATTTTTGGCCTATTTTTGATTCCAACGAATTCTTGATTCTCTTCGTGAGAGATGAAAAAAGAAGACTCTCACATTTCGGTGCTTTCTTATCGTTGGTTCAGTTCAATGCTCATTTGTAGTTGAATTCTTTCCATGTTTGTACATTGGTATATGGGATATATGTAGACCTTGGTTCAAAATTTTCTTACAAATTTATCACTGAGTAAAATTTTACGTTTTTACTCTTGGGTAGATACGCTACACGATCGGACCCACCATAATGGTTCATACTGGGTCTGTGTGTAAATTGAAAATATTTTTAGGAGTTTAGTAAGCATAATTAGTATCGTCGTCGAATCTTTAAGTTCTGGAAGTTTTAAAACTACTCCTTGGAGTACCGCTGATGTTGAATTTACTATAGGTCTTCAAGAAGGGGAGAAGCAGAGTTTAATTAATAACGAAGGGAGAGGTAACAGTCCAGTTTCTCACGCCGCGAAATAACATCCCTGTCAGAGTTTCTTGTGCTGTTATGTTCCAAGTAATTTTTGTGTAAGTTTAACTGTGTTCTCATAGTCACGTGCGTTTCTCTGCCTCATAACCGCCGCGCGTGTGAGGGAGTAGCCGCGTCTGCGGACGTGTTCGGTGCTCCGGGAGACGCACGAATATTAGACGCGCGGCAGGCAGAGGGTAGCAGTGTGAACTGGAAAAAACATCCTTCACTCTCTTGCGTGCTGATTGAATGCGAGTAACACGGCAGAGAATGTAAAAATCGTAACTTCAAAATACGTGTTTGAAGCTCGGAACATGCCAGACTGCAATTGCTACGGAGTAATTTTTAGTGAGATCTGAGTTTAATATCACCCGGGGAAATTCAGCAAGGCCTGGAGCCCCAATCTTAAAGTGAGCTTGAACTTCTTGAGCAAGCATTTCCCCGTGTTTGTTTAGCTGACTGGTGCAGGGCTGTGAACATGCTGTCGGTGCTTGGCCGCGGTGCAGAGCTGGTGCTGACGTTGCCGTCTAGCGCTCTTCCCGGCATGTCTGCGTTCGTTGACTTTCTTCTATATGTTTGAGGGTTTTTTAAGTTCTTGTGTGTTCATGTTGGGTGTTCTGTTTGCGAGAAATGTTGATATTTTTCACTTAATGTATTGATTGTTGTTCTGTGTACTCGTGAATGTTTTCATCACAACATGCATGGGGATCTCTGGAAGTTTTCAAACGCAGTTTGTCGGATGTGCTCATATGTTCACCGTGTTTGAAAGCGGCGGCATTATTTCGTCAGAAACCATGTCCAAAATAGTGCCGGATATCACGGATCGACTTGTATTTCAACAACGCGTAGGTGACGCTGGAAACAGGGGCAACTTTTTCTTATTGCTTGCGTCCGCTACTGCATTTACTGTGCCTCACATTCATCGAACTGCGAAAGTTCTTTTAGCGACCGTAGTTTTATTTTCCAATCAGTTGATGACCATTGGTTCATTGGTGGCACTGCTATGTGCACATGATATTTTTAAGGAGCTCGCGTGGAGCTGGAGTGTTTGGGCGCGGCGGGCTGGAGTGTTGCACCAGCTCTGTCTGCCCGACGCTCCGTCACTTGGTGCGGGTGTGCACATCGAACACTTGTGCCTCGGAGTGCACTTCGCACATTGAAATCGGCCACTACCTTCTGCAGGCCAATGTTTAGCGTGTTCAATATGTATACTAAACTCAATTCTAGTGCACGAACCCGACTTCATAATTTTTAACCGAAGCGAACACCTGAGGCCTTCAAAGTTCATGTTTACGCACGAACCGGAAAAGCGATCTTCATAGTGTGCTGAAAATTTTGTCATGGTGTGTCAAGAATGTTGTTAATTACGATATTTATACAACTGCGAGGGGTTGTGGAAGAGGTTGCACTTTTTGATTTATTTTTCTATTCGGTCGTGAATTTTTATAAAGTAAAATTGCGGGTGAATCGGCGCAAAAGATACACCCATTATCTTTTGCACAGATGTGAGCTTCTAGTAACTCTAGTCGTTGGTGACTGTCACCAAGAATGTTTTGTAACAATGCATGTTTTATTGAGTGCATAGCGAGTCATTGGTAGTAGTCGCACTTGTTGCGGAGATGTGTATTCGTTGTAAATTTTACTGATTTCACTGGCCGCTCGGTGAATACTTATTCAGTCGACAACTGATACGGTAACTGACTGCGAGTGCAACAGGATCCCAAACAGTCGAGCTGTATACAACAATCCAACGTATTAAAAAGCACTCATCGAGTTCGAATGCAATTACAGTAAAACTTTAAATATCAGGGCTGGTTGAAAATCAGAAAGAAGATGTAAAATTCCTCATTTGCTTACTTCGAATGATTCATGAAAGCTTGCTTTACTGTGGATGTTCGACATTGTTTTAGGATTCGTCTTTGTCGCGCGTTAAAATCACTCATTTTAGTTTAGGTTCAAGACGTATACCACGCTGCTAGGGTGCGATTTAGGACTTTATTTGCTCCATCGTTGATCAGTGATAAATTTTCATGGGTAAGGTATACGTTTTATAAATCATACCCTGTACGCATGGCTTCTTTCTATGTACCCAAAGCTAGCTAGACCATCATATATTATCTAACCTCACTGCCACAATGAACTTGGAATCGGATTTTGTTAACCTGCGTGAAGTGAGAAGAAAATTATACCGCATGGCATTAATGCAACACTTACGCTTAAAGCGAAGTCTGTTCAATACTTCATTCATTTTTATCGGGAACTTTCTGTTAGGCTTGATGAAATGAAATTCTTCCAAGCTTCAAATTTCTAAATTTTCCCTCCTCTCTTGCTGACACCTAGCGGTGGTCGTGTGTGTTGGGGGAGGTGGGGGAGCGACGAGGTGAGTCTTTTTAGTCCCGCGAGCAAAGAAGAGGAGGGGGAGGAGGAGGAGGAGGAAGATCTTGGGTGCTGTTGTTGGCCTCTCCTTTATGATTCTGCCCCCTCCACGCCCCCACCACTCATCCCCTGCTGAGCAAACGTGACCTCCTCATGCCGCACCAGAGCTTCTTCTCTCTCCGCCTTCCTTCTCTCCAGTGCCGCCGACCCATCCTCCCGCCGTTCCTTGTTGTCTCTCGTTCACTTGCAGTGCCCCATATTCCTTCGTCCTCTACCCTGAACTTCCTTTCCTTCTTTCTTTCCTCATTTATACTCTTGGCACTTCTATTGCGCACATTTTGTATTGATTTGGACATGCGCCTTGGTAAAATCTAGGCCTCCTGCTTGCTTTCCCTCTTTCCGCTTGAGGTACGTGATCTCAACTTTTCATCTTCCTCTCCATTTGCTATGTAGTTTACATCAGCTTCCTTCTTCTGTCTTTCTCTTTAGTCAAATTGTTACTTGACGATAACATTGAGTATAGTCTTCACTTTCAGATACGCGTGTGTAAGTATACTATGTTTGCTTTGCAACTGATAGTATTTTGAAAAGCTATAATAGGGGCATTTGTGTATAAGAATTGTTTTAGTATAGAAACTTTTTCTACTTGAAAAATATAACTTGTTAATATTTTAAAAAGCCTTTAGGTTCATTTGATGTAAAACGAAGTTTCGTCGCTGACATGCGGTATCGCAGTTCGTGTGAGGACGCAGTTCCAAGTCAGTCTCCTCGAAACAAATGTAAAATAGTTCTAATGTTGCCGACCCAGATGATTGTGAATATTTACTATTTCTCCATCTCTGATGGTTCCGTTCGTTTTGTGCTCCTGCGCTTGGTTTACGTGCGAACGATGTGCCAGCATTTTGATGTTTTCGCTCTCTTCTCGTAAGCAGTACACCCAGGCCACTGTAAATTCACCCGTTTTGTATAAAATTCTATGAAAACTTACTTCGTTTTCACATTTTTGCCTCCCTCTCCGGGACGGAATTTACGTTTTATAATAATTACATATATCATACTTTTAGCTTTTATTCTTCATAATTCATTTAACTACCCCTATTCACATAGGAGATAGAGAGAACTTCCAATCTTACAGGCGTGAATCACTCACCCACCTTCGCACACACTTCACTTCCCTCCTCCTCTATTTTGAAAGTTTTCCCAAGTAGACACTCTTAAAAATCAGTGCAGTGCCCACCGACACGTTCGTGTGCGCCTCTCGCTGCTGGCGGTGGGCAGAGGAGGCCCCACTCCTTCGCCCACCTGTTCCATTGTATCCTACGTAGGCCTAAGCTGCTTTCAGGCAGACAGTCTCGCCTCCTTCCTTTTATTTCGAGTCCGCTAACATCTTTCGATCAGGTCAGACTGTAGCCGCCGCACATCGCCGCTCTCTCATGTACCGAGGCTAACGTGCCTCTTGTCGCGGTGGTGGGAACTTCTGGATCTGATATTATCAGTGCTATACCGAGACGTTTAGTACTCTTTACTTAGAATTTTTACGTATCATAAGATCGAAAAGTTTATATAATTTAAGCCTCACTGTTGGAATCATATGCGTGCTATCCATTTTGTACATGACAAACAAAATGTTCGAATTTAAAACATGGACGTGTGTGTGTGTAGCGGCACTTTGGTTGAGAGGGTTATATCATCTAACATGAATATAAAGTTGGTAAAACTCTAAGACTTAATAAAGCACACGCATGCCACTATGCAAAGAAACTCAAGTGCGATATTAATGAGTCAGTCAGATGGCAAGTTTAATTGAATTGAACCATGCGGTTGCGTTGCTCATTAGCTTCCTTTTATTGGGAGCCTACTTTATTATTCCTATTATCCCTGGGACAGCGCAGTCAATTGCACTGCAGTTCCGATTTGCAGGTTTTCATCGAGCTTATTCCAACTTTTGATGACAGAACTTGGAAGCGAAACCGAGGAAAAGTGTTGTACGAAGTATAAAGTACTGTGAAACTTCGCTGCTTGTATATCTTTTTTCTTATGATTCGGTGGTTTTCGATCATTGTTTTTGCCGAAATTTTTGTGTCGATTAGTTAGATTCATTCTGTGGGAAATGATGCTCCAGTTGAGTATCTTCAGATTTCGTCAGATTTTTTGTGGAATACTTTTCATAGTTAACGAGGTTCTACTACAATTTCAAAAAAACTTGAAACGTAACTGGGGTATGAGCGACTGACTACACCTCGTTCCTAGAGGGGAGATGACCAACACCCAGTGGGTGTTAACTCATTATAGACTGTAATAACAGTCGTGGAATTACGTACATTGGAGGCGGAGTGACCGGTTTATGTGATGGTTTTCTGTCTGTACGCTGCGTGCGAACGTGTCTGACTTTCCATTAACGTAGGCTCTTCTGGTGCTTGACGGAGGCGATCGTGGCTTACGCGGGCGTTGTCTCATGGCGGCTATGCCCTCAACTAGTGCATTTCTTCGCTCAGTGTAATGGTGCAACTTCAGAGCGTATTTATGACTCTAAAATTCGGCGTGGAAGTAGGCCTAAAACGTACACTTTTTTTAAGTTTTTGTCTAATTCAAAATTGATGGTGAAAGTAAAATGGAATAACCTATAAATGGCATAGGCGTGAGTGAAATGCACTTTTTCATTGACATTTGCACGCAAAGGTGACATTGATGATGGTTGTAAAATGTATCGGTAGCCCTATTTTACTCTTTTAGTAATCATTTTAAATCGTCCCCCGAGGGTTTGAGTTCGTGTGGTTTGCTAGAGACATTCCGTACAGTCGTGCGCCCTGTTTTTGGTTCAAGGATGGAATTTTGATGACGATACCGCATTCTTTTCTTCCCTAATATTGATGTTCTCGATCTGAATTATTTACAAGAGCAAAAATATTTCTTAAGCCGCTCCACACATCAAGTACAAACAAGACTGCATTCATCTGTCATTCTGACGCGATTTCTGTTATTTACTCGAATTCCATCACCCCAATTAGTCCTTCTAATTTGTATCCTCGACGAATTCCGTTAGAGGAGATGGGGGCATTTGGGTCGACGGTCATCCACGGCGGCAATTAAACAACTCGGGTCATTGATGTTTTGCGACCGAACTTGTGTTCATCTGGCGGCTTGCACCAGTCGCCTGATGAACACAAGTTCGGTTGTTTAATGTGTTCGGTTGCGAACACAAGTTCGCAGGGGAACATTCCCCTGCGCGATTATGAGCGTAGATGTGCTATTTGGAATTGTCGTTGGTAAGTTTTGCTCATTTTTTTTGCTCTTCAAACATAGTAGAAATTTACGTGGGTCATTAGAAGTGGAGTTTGAAAAACTTGGAAACTCAGAGACGTCAAATACAACAGTGCATGGGGGGAAATGCCGCTCCTTCTTGGCTTGAATTGATTTTAGAGAACTGTGATTAATTTTTTCTTCTCTAAAGGAGCGGGAGCTCGGAACTTAGAATGCGTATTTTCTGTCCAGAATTCTTGTGTAGAATGAGGTACCAGAATTGTCTTGCAATTTGGAGAAGAATGAAACGGTTAGTACGTACACTCAGTGGTCACTTCAGATCATCCCATTCCTTGCAGAGGCAATGAGTAGCACAAATACCCCTCTAACTTCCCCATTAGTTGCTTGTGAGCAAAGGGAATGACCGTTTTGTCTCTCTCATGTCCTTTCATGGAACTCTTCACAAAAGACGTGCCTTATTTCTATATGTACGAAGCGATGCGCGAGTTTACTGGAAGAGCTGGTCTTGTTGTAGTGCATCGGGCGTTAAGAGATCCTTCATTTCCACCTGGCTGGCTCCAGAGAGCCAAATTCGGGAGTCTTTTCTGAAGGAGGCTGCCCTTGATGCTCGAGGAGTTCTCGTTGCTGACGGAGGTAATGGTCAGTGGGAGCAGAGTTGGTTCCGGCCTCTTCAGTTCTTTGGAGCGCTGGAGTCCACAGTACTATTGAGGTTGTGCTTGCGTTGGAAATTATGTTCATTTCATTGCGAGCTCTTGAAGACGCAGATTAGGGGATCCTACAGTTAAAGGTTCCGATTCAGATTACCAATATGCATGGCTACTTGTACGGCTGCGAGCTCGATTAAAGTAATGCTATGGCGTGTGGGCTGTAACAATTAGTAAACTGGGTGCAGGCATTGAAATTATTATTGTATAGTTTTTTTGAGAGGTTACTTCTGTTTATGATAGAGCGAGAATTTCTGATGTTTTTCGCATAATAGAGTTATTTGACGAAGATAAAATAGAGACACAAATTTCCGTGATACGAGCATTAAAATAAAAATTGATGAGATTGGACGCACTAAGCAGTAATAGAGGTAAATAGAGGAAGGCTGCAGCCTATGCAACCTCTCACTCAACCTTGTGGAATCGGGGCTCGTCTGGGCTGATGATGAGATACGTCCTCGTATACAAACACTACATTTGGTGTGCATTTGGTTTTCCGTGAGCAGTGTTCTCGGCTCTTGAATTTATTGGCGCAACGAATCACGTTAGTGTCGCTCATTGTTTTGCCACGCCATCTTAGTGAGATTGTGGCTCGTGAGACAGTCGAGAAAAATTCGGGTCGGGAACTATAATCGTTGTTTGCTTTGAGAACTCAAACTTCGCGGGGAAACTAAATCGTCGCCAAAAAACAATGGATCCTTTAAGTTTTCACGTAAAATGAATACGTGGAGGATGTATTAAAATTATAATGTGGTACGTCTTGGATGTCCGAGGAGAATAAAAACTTGAATTTCCCGCGTTTAGAATCATTGTAACTTGAAAATAGTGTTATGCTTTTTAGTGAACGTCGATTCTTTGACTGTATGGGCAATGTTTGAAAATTTTCCTCCTTAGTATAATGCCGCTTGCCTACAGTGATCCAATTACTTTTGCGAATATTACGCTCCAGAAACGCTCGCGATGATAGGTGAAAATCCGCGAAATAGAAACAAAATTGCCTAAAGAGATATTTTGAGCTATTTTTATGTATATTATTCATATTTTATGTATTGTTTCCTTGAAAAGTCTCTAGACGCTCCTTCACTGTTAAACATTATTGCAGGCCATGTTTACACTCTTGAACACGTGTGAAAACTTTCTTACATTATAAAACGTCTCCTACTCCTAAGCACTTCTTAGACATTTTATTGTCCAACGTACGTTAGAAACATTCTTATGTATTAAAGAAAACAAATTTATACTAGATTTCTTATAAATGAGCCCGTTATGTACCGAGGGAATCTTGATATTAATTTATATTGAATATTTTTAATGAGTCCGCGATTCGCTGAGAACGCTGCGGGTGAACTTTGATAGTGTGAGAGATTTCTGTACATCTTGTAGAGATTGCAGTAAACTTGCTCATGATGTTCGGTCGCAAAATTTTGAGTAATTTGTGTTCACGATGTGCTTAAAGAGCTACTTCCATCTACACTCATCACATATAAGTAATTATGTACTACACGTTGTATTTGATAATACAAAAACGACCAGAGGTCGTGAAATATACCATAAAATTGCAACCCCGCTTCTGGAGTGATGTACATGTCTTCGATACCCGGATGTGCAGAGCTACTGGAGTACTACTACACTGCAGTAGTTCAGTGACTTCTGCGTTTGCAGTGAGAGTGATTGTCTTCTGCTGTCAACATGGAGACAATCTTAATTTGAGTCTGGGTTAAACTAATTTTTTGAAGTATAGAAATTACTGATATTTTGAAGACTGCTTCAAGATTCTGACGACGGCATACTGCACTTGGCGTGAGTGTGATCCACCAAATAGGAGCCCGCAGTTAGCTGAGTGATTGCTGCCCACCCAATTATCCTGTGACGGTATCTTACCGCCAACCAAAGTTAGCAGCGCGGGCTTTGTTACCGCACTGCGATGGTGCACCGTAGATCGTATTTTTCCCGGTCGCGGAGAGACCATCGTCTGCCCTGATATTTTATGATCTATGCGAAATTTTATTATCTCCTGACCACCGCGAGGTGTGGCTGATTTATGGCTCTCCTGCCCATGAATGATTCATACGCGATTGTTTTATAAACTCTTATTAGTTAGGCTGTAAAACTACAAATTGCTTTGTACTTTAAATGGACCGCTGTTATGATTGTAATGATTAGTTGTTGAACATAAATTTTAAGTGTAAAATTAATGTGCTCTACAATGAATCAGAAATTTACATTCTGTTATTTAATATGGCTGAACAGGCTCAATAGACTACGACGAAGCGCTGCAGATGCTTTCGAGTTGAGTCGCGTGCTACCATTTACTGATGGACAGGCAGACGTAGTGAATTGTAATGAGTTTATTTTGAGCTCAATTCGCTGTCTTACGGTCTCAAAACGGTGTGTTTGGAAGAGAATCACTGCATTTGAGGTGTCAATAAACAGTGTCTACTTCTTCTAAAAGAAATAAACCTCCCATCATTTTTGGAAATCCTTGTTTTGTTTGCAGTCAGAATGTAACTTACTTGTGAATTCCTTTATTCTGGAGATTAATTTTCACTAAAGTATGTCGAAACCCTAATAATTTTCCTCACACGATTCACATCCTGTTTTAGTGCATTTCGGCGTACGTTTGACGCTGCGAGTTGTTTATTCCCGACAATGGAGCTTCTCCTGGCACGATGAGAGGATTCAAACGTTTTGTTAGTCGTTTCATTTCAGGGATATTCTCGGAAGGAAAAAGTGCTAACTGTGAAAGGACTTCCAAGAAATTGTCATCGCAATCATCTTCGTAAAAATATATTTTAGAAAATGTCTGAGTAGCTCGAAGCGCTTGTATGCGTGGATATCGTTAATAAATGTTCAGTCTAGAGAGCACGAGCTGAAGAAATTGTGTTGCGTGAAGCAGTGAGGACGTGTGTTGTGAAACGACTAACGTGAGAGCTTACGGTAGAATTCAAGGATCTATAAATTGTGTATTTATTATTCGTATTTTAATCCATTTTTAGGTAAGACAGTGTGTTTGAAATTGTGAGCCTCATAGTTGAGAGGTTGAAGGCCAAGAACACCTGCTGTAAGAGCAGGGATACGTGGGGACGCCAGTGGGGGATGCCCTGGGGGACAGGAAAGGGGGTAGACCTGGGGCTGTCCGCGCCTGGGAACATAGCATCCGAGCTGTGCCCACTCAGCTGTGTGCGGTGGCTGGCAGCAAATCACCTGACGGCTCTAACGGCCGCTTTGAATTTCACTTGCACCACTTGTCTCCTCAGGAAAATGTGCTGAGGGCGAGAAAACTGCCTCCTCTTTTTCTGTTTAGCGTTTTAGCATGCAGCGTTGGATGTTCGCTGAGGTTTGCCTTTCTTGTCTCATGTACACTCACACTTGCTGAAATTCATCCGGCCTTGTGGCTCGGTCATGCAGTCGAAGTGTCTACGTTCATTCATAATATTTTCCCATACAATTTTCTCTTTTAATTCAAAAACACGGGCACATCAGGATAGAATTTTTATTCGCAATTTACCTGTTCTGTAGCGTGTCGGATCATTCACCCGGACCAGGAACGGCGGCCACGTTTTCGTGTGCGATGTGAGGGGCGGCAGGCAGTGTGGTGTCCAGCCGTGATCCCTGAGTCGACCGTCCAAGGAGGTTTTGTTTACTCTAGACTTCCTCCGACCATCTCTCTCTCTGTTGGATCGGACGCGCTTCTTTGATTCTCCTCCATGCCTTCAATGCGTACAGGGAGCCATGCAGCCCATCTTCCTTTCTTCGTGTCCTGCCCTGCACTATTTCTTGAACTTGTGTGTCACCCGCCATTGTTAATAGGTTATCTGCTGTTTCTATCCGTGCTATTTAGCTTCTTTTGTTTTTTCTTGCATCGGTGACGATTCATGTTTCTTGTCTCTAGTCCTGTCGAGCTGCACCTTATTTACAGTAATTTACTCTGATTGAATAAAGGGCTGTTTAATACATCGCATTGAAAGGCATATGTACCCAATTATGTCCAGTTTTTGTGCTCTTTTAGAGGCAAGTCACCACTAGCGCAAAATCTATCATATTGTTTGCTGTAATATCGTTATAGCATGCCGGGCGCGGACGACTAAGACACGCTTCGTAACGTATTTAAAACTCACAATTCCATTTTATATTTTTTTGTTTATAGCACGAGCGTAGTGACTCTCACGTAAGTTGACGTCTGTCTACTTGATCCTAGGAATAGCATTGTGTGTGTGTAGACCTCCAGCTCAACCAGGACCTGGCCGAGCATCCTATTTCCAAATGCTAACGTGCGGCTTGCGAGAGTCATGAGCTCATTTCTCGTTCTTTTAATGCACGCGAGTATGGTGATGTTGACTACGTTCCTGCGATCATGTGACATTGTTTCTTTGAGGGAAGAGCTATTCCGCCCTCCGGATCAAGGTAGGTTATTTTTAATCGGTGAGGTAGAAGGATTTTTTGCTACGAACGCGAGAATGTCTGCCTCAGAAACGAAAGAAGTCATTCGGACTGAAAAGGATTAATTAACCTTCAATATGGCCACCGTGGGAGAGTGGAAATGAAGAGTTACGCGCCAGCTCGGCGGCGGGTGCCCTCCTTTGAAGATGGCATTCCTGATTTCAGTCGCTGTGATGAGGCGAGCTCTCGTTCCGCGAACGTCGTGAAATCGACGGCTCGGTTTAACGCAATCTCTAGACCACCGGGCGCTGTATAATGGCCATCGGCTCTCTCGATTTTTGTTTGGATCGGCTACTTTCTGTTTTTTGTTAAAAATGCTTTCCTGTCTTTGTAAAATGCCTTGTTAAAGAGACCGTATCTGTGGTGTAGTTAGTTGATCGTTTTTTTTTTATATTCTCGACTCGTAAGTTATTTGGGCTTCTTCTAGCACTTTAAAAATCGAATTTCATTGTGCTTTCTATAGTTATTTTCGACCCAATTGAATTTTGTATTTGTATTCTTCTATGAGATGCGCTAGGGACTTTCTCGGAAGTCTATCAGCGCGTGAACCGTTTACTGAAAAAAGTGAATGGATGTACATGCCTATCAGCGCTGAGATTGGACGAGGGAAAGAGAACTTGATTAAAACACCTTTGCTCTATACGAATCGACTAACAAAAAAAAATGTGCCAGCACAAAACCATAGGTATTTTATGAAATTTCAAGAATGTTTTCCTACATCACCAAAAAATGTCACGGTCCCACTAAATGAACACAATTGATGAAATTTTGAGACTGCTGTACAGAGGAGGTAAAGTTGCCTTAGTGAAAGTGGGTGATCACAGGGGTCAAGTGTGCCGGTAGACCTGCCTGGTGCTCGAGACTTGCAAGGATAGCCGTCTTCGTTATTTCAGAGAAGATTCTTACGCTTTGAGTGAACGCTATTGTTTCCGGGTCTTGTGTTCTAACTTCGTTAGGACAAGAGAGCGAGATCGTAATTGTTCTCTTTTGTTTGGAGAGGGTCATTTTCTGCGAGCGTTCTGACTGGTGTTATTATGAATGGTACATATAACTGCCCCAGTCCTTCCTCATCAAGCACTTGGGCCGTAGTAGAATACTGTGCTGCAACCGAGTTGGAGAGTTTGCTCGCTATTGTAGTGTTTTTACCTGCTGTAGGTGTCTGTCTGTGCTCTCACTTGCCCCGGTCCTAACAGCCGCCAAACAACAACCCTGAAGAGCAAATGAGCACAATTTGCTCACGGCGAGGCGCTCGTATTGACTGACGCGTCCATCGTGCCGTGCTGAGCGCGGGTCGTGAGATGCGCTCTCATGCTCCGCCTCGGGCAGACCATCTCAGACACTCTGAGTGCGGCCCCACATTGAAAACCGCTCGTCATTTTCCATCTACACAGATCCTATCGTACGAAACTGATGAATATTCTCTCGTTCGTGGTCTACCCGCATCATTTCATTCCGCTCTAGATATACCTCACTTTACCGTGCATGACGTCCCTGTGGTCTAGCATTGCACTGCTGCTGCTGCAGAGTTGTGCAAGGCTCAATCACCATCTCAGTGACCGCAATCTTAGACCTCCTACCCTCAGGTAGGTAGGTACTCGACATCGTCAATGTTGCGGCGCAACTGCAGCTCATTTCTTTTGTTATGCAATAACACGTATTTTGCTTCAAGGACGACGCATGTTCCAAGCTGCTTGAATACCTTGCACATTCCCACAGTTCAACATCACCGCATGTATGTCTCTCTTTATTCATTGGTGCCTTAACGCCTAAGTTACTCACGTGACAACGTATTTTCTTCCATCTTGATTTGTAGAATTAGATCTCGGCACCTGCGGCACATCCGTGTTACCAAAATTAATTGTATTCGTTGCCCATTTGTGTGAGCTGATGCGCATATTTAGGGCATGTTGTACAATAAATTCCAATAATCACGCATTTATTGCGCATATCTCCCCACTCATCCCTCCGCGACTGATTGAGGGTCACCCAAACGAGTTGCATGCATGATCACACGGTTCCGGCCGCGCTGTGCTGACCACACCGTTCACCCGCCCAAGGTGATCGGGATCCGGTACCGGGATCCTGTGCGTACCGGACTCGTATCCGTGATACCCGTGTGCTGGGATCTCACTCCGGCGCTGGCGTGTTTCTATTTCTGTGCTCCTGCGAGACTGTCTCTGTGTATTGTTGTCTACTTATGAGAGATATTAGTAAACGGCTTCTGGAAACGCAACTCATCAAGTATAATCCATAATAAAATAATTGTGACTGCATGTAATCACCTGCGATACTCGTGTAGCATTCATTGTTGGCTTAGTTCACAGTTCATGGTAAACAGATTATGTATACGACAGCATTTGTGGTACCGGGTGATTTTTTAATGACCCCCGGATCAAATAGAGTCTTAACAACTCCTATTATATCGAACGGATTTTTAAAAACTAAGCAACTACAAATTCGTGAGACATACTGATTTATTTGATATCAGTATATCATTAGAAGTTACCTAAAGGGAAGTGTTTACCGTGATAAGCAAACAGATCTACTTCAACTCAAGGCATCTATCGATGCAGAAGTGCGGCGAATTGGACCAGGACGCACTAGTGCCGTGATGAACAGCCTCTGCACATGAAGAATATCGTCTCCAAAAAGTAATTAAAATAAAAATTGTTATGTTTCAGTTTTTCAAAATTCGTCGATTATTTCAGAAGTTATTATCGATTCTTTTGGGTCCCGTCATTAGAAATCTCCCTTTATTTTAGTCACCACGTAATATAAAATATCCGGTCTTTAATCGTCAACAGCATTCTCATATGAATGCGTCATATTTAATGGAGTTATTTTATCGTGTCTAAAACGATCGGTGTGCACTCCCGCACTGTACCGTGGGCGACCGAGCTCTGAAAACAGAGATTTTAACTCCTCTTTATTGATAGAGGCTTCAATGCGCCTCAAGAACTCCACGTGTCCGACAACACTTTATATCGCGAGAGCCTTGTACGGAGTAGCTCGAACGATTATTGATGTAATTAAACGGCGAGCGAACGCTGTGTTCGACTTTTTGCTGCGAACCATAGACATGATGTATGAAGTGTTGTTGTATGTGAAACTGGAGCGAGATTTGGGAGGTTGTGATCAGTGCCAGAGTCGTTTTGATCAGTGCCAGAGTCGTTGTGATCAGTGCCAGAGTCGTTTGCCGCCCGCGCTCCGTCAGCCTCCAAGCTCTAACTTGACACTTCCATCTGCCATTAGGTCTTCCTCACTGACCGCAACTCTCTTTTTCTAGCATCTGCCATCGGGCGTTCCATCATCATTGGCCCGGGTCGGACACGATGCTTGCTCTATCATCATTACCTCCGCTATGACCTTCGCGGCAGTGCTGAAATCGAGGGCGTTTAATTTTGCTAAAATCGAGGGCGTTTAATTCTGCTAAAATCGAGGGCGTTTAATGTTGCTAAAATCGAGGGCGTTTAATTCTGCTAAAATCGAGGGCGTTTAATTCTGCTAAAATCGAGGGCGTTTATTCAGCTGAAATCGAGGGGGCCTAATTCTGCTAAAATCGAAGGCGTCTAATTCTGCTAAAATCGAGATCGTCTAATTATTCTATGAGTTTTCTGTTTATTTATCTGGTTTGGTCCCTTAATTGGGTGTACTGCCGAAAACGCTTCCCCACCATAGACAAATATCAATGTTGATTTTGTATTGTTCCTACATATTTCAATTGCCTCAGTCTCCTAAGTAATTTTGGTCTTTTTTCCGCACTGTTCGTCCACTGCTCAGTCAAGCTATTCCCAGCTTCATGAGCTTCTTTTAAATTTCGAAAGTCTTGCCGTTTATTTTTTGAGTTCTCACCTGCCAAAGTAATTATTGGATGTAATTACCAAAGTGTGGTTGGGTGGTGTCTCTTCCCCTCCTCCCCCCCCACACCCCAGGTCGTCTTGCCTCTGAAGGCCGCCTGCCTTTTGTTCGTATCCAAGCTACGCTGAGGTCTCATCCGTGCCTACTTCAGAGCTGCCGGGCCGAGCTCTGTATGGTGCAGGGAAGGAAGGTCGGACGCGTAGACGTGCGCCTTTTAATGCTTTCAGACGCAAGCAAAGGGTTAGGTCGGACACAAATATAAAAAAAAAACAAAAAATGTACGTTTATTGGTATTTATTTTTCTATAGGGGTGCTTTTGTAGACATTCTATTTCCAGGTATCGACTGCCCGATGCTTCCGCAGTAAAAGCACTACAGCATTTTTCTTGGTGATACCCTCATGTACCGCAGGGTATCTCAAAGGGTTAGGCCATGCTGGATGCTTTTTGCTGTCAGCGTTTCTCAAGTATGTTAACAATTACAGCAATCGGGGTAGTCAAATGAAACATGTACAGTCTCATCAGTTAAGTCCTTCATAACTAATTAAGCCAATAAAATAACGTTGATATTCTAGGTCACGATCATCTCGGTGCTGTTTCAAGCTTTTGCATTATATTTTTTAATTAATGGATTGATAATTATAAATAAATTGAAATAACACGAGTGTGAGGGATGAGCCAAAAAGCAATTTCCTTGCGAATGTTGCGTAGCTGAGGAGTCGTTACTTGTGTTCGTAAGATGTATGGCAGACGCGTCATGACCCGCCCTAGCGCTCCACGCCCGTGCCGGCAGTTCACCATCAGCAAGCCTTTTTTTTGAACGAGGGGTAAGTGTAAGTGCAGCAAGTGTAAATGTAGTGTAAATTTATTAAGTGTTGTAAGTCTATATGTAAATGCAGTAAGTGTATCGACAGCAAGCCTCTCTCTTTGAGCGCGGGTTGAGTGTAATGTATACCACCCTGTAACAGAAAATGAATTCGCGTGTCATACCAGTTCCATGATAATTTACTTAGAAACACTTAAACGTTAGATTGACCAAACGAATGCACAAGCATCGGAGAGATTCCTTTCACCTAAATGACACCAACTCGGGCATTGCTCGTCTCTTACGTGGCCTCGATGTCGGTCTGCTTTCCCACAGGTCTGGTATCCGTGCGCTCTTTTATTGTGTGGCACCCATGCAATTTTGTTCTGTATCAAGTAACTGCATTTTTTTGAGTAATATGTACCCGAGTTTGTACTTATAGTGTGACTGTGGTTGTCAGATAAACGTGCCACGTTTCAAATGATGTCCTTCTTTACTGTTGTTGTGAAGCTTAAAAATTAAGAATTACAACAGTATGTTTAATTGTTAAGATTGCTACATGATACATTTATTTTGATTTCACCAGTACCGAGGTTTTAGGATACCGGGGAGGCAAAGACTCGAAACCGAACCCACAAAACCTGGTCGTTGGTTGGACGAATACAGAAGTGTTTACTTTTTATGACGAGATTTTGTTAGCTGGTAGCTAGTGCAAAAGGAAGATGGAATGTTCACAAGTTGAATAGTTGGGGCAGCCCTTCAGGAAGTGGTGCTGAAGGCCGCACACGGTGCGTACCTGCACCGCTGCACACTTCTGCACCTTTGTTCAGAGTCGGATCAGCTGTCCGTCAAGCGATGGGGGTGCGTTGTGTCTGCGTCGTCCTCATTGGCTGGCAACTTAAGACGGCCAAAACACCGAACCACCTCGTCTTCCATCAGCCGATGTCTTTGTTTGACGCCTACCAGAGAGTTATTTTCTAAGCAGGATTGGCGGAACCGGGCATGAAATTACTTTCAGGTGGTAACATATTGTGCTACAGCACCATAAGTCGGGAACTTTGCTCCTACTACAAGGAGATAGGATGCGAGCTGTAGGCAAAACTTTAAGATAGAAACGTGGATTTCACAAACGTTCACTTTATGCAAAACGAACAGTTCTGTCTTAATGTCGTCTCATCATTCAACTCCGAAATTGCCATCGTCCCTGACTTTAACGCTGGACTGAACAGCCTAAGCGCAAAAATTCTCCCCTCATGGCTGGAGGTATAACGTGGATATACCAACATTAGGACGCGCACAATAAATTCTTCATTTACGGTAGGTAGCAGAAAACAAGAGTTACCCAATAACAGCAGCGCTGACGCGATTCATTAGCAGCTTAGCGACCAAATTCTTCATAAATTTCGCTAGCCGCAGCACGAGTAACAACAACAGCAATTGAGTAAGAGAGCAAAAAATGGTGCGGCAGTGGCTGTCATCTGGCGACCGAGAAGGGCTGTACAGAGCTCCGTGTTCGCGGCGGCGGCGGCCTTGTGGCGGCCCAACAGAATACTCCGAAGGTACCTGGCCGTCGTCGTCTCTTTTTAACACTACGAAGCCGGCATTCGTGGGTGTATCATCAGACCCTGTACCAGTATCTTAAATTTTAATATTTCGTAGGTTCATGTATGAACTAGAAAAGGGCTCTTTTAATAGTGTGTTGCCTTTTATTTTACATATTTTGCTGATCAATGTGACACTTTGTGTCTTTGGTAACGGGTTTGTTAGACCCAACGAATGTTTGAACGAGGTGCAAAATAACGAATACCTCCTGGGATTTGAAGAACCAAGACCGGTTGTGCTCAACATTCGGGTATATTCGTTGATGCATCTTTGCTGTCCTGCCATGTGGACAGGACATCCTCCTGCTGCTCACAGCTGCTCTTCGAGTACCGGCAACCCTTTTACATGTTCAATACGTACCCGAAATTTTCTCAAATAGCAAACGATAGCTACGATTTAGAAATGCACGAAATATTGAGTTGACATTAGTGTGTTTTAGTTGAGTAGCAAACGTTTAACCCTTTGAACAACAGGGGGAGGTGGCTAGTTCTTGTTCAAAGGGCCGATACTTGTTACGTATTAGCCATAGAGGTGGTATTTCATGTTAAATGTGAAATTCTTTGTTAACGTTGAAGTAAAGTAATACTTTTTGAGGTCAGTGTTAAACTACGCGCTTGCACACCAACACACTAAGGCAGCTACAACAAGCCGGAGTGACCGCGTCATGCGTGATCGACAAGCTAAAGATCTCAACGCACGACGAAGCTGCCAGCTTTAATTAATGAGAGCAACAATGTTCTGTTGTCGTCAAATCGATGGGGAATTTCTAGAATGCATCTGGTGCACTCCCTCGAAAGACATCGGGTTTTCTCGTGCACCAGCAATTCAGGCCTCATTTGTTATATTAAAAATACGTATTTATATTCTTATAAAATGACTCGCATAACATTAATTATCAATTATGTCAAAAATCCAATACGGTTTATAAGAATTCCTGATCAGGAGTTATGCCTGAATGAACATGAGAATACCTCCTGTGTCTGCCCCATTTATTTGTCTGTGAGTCACATTTTAGCCATCATCAGATGGAATCACTCGAAGTTGTCGTCACGTGCACTATTTTCTTAGCACGGCAAAATTGTACCTCGACCTACTCCTGGCTATTGACCAGCATGTAAGTCCGTGTGTCGTCCACCTTTCGCTGCGGTTGTAATTTGGAGTCACGGTGCTGCTTCGGCTTTGATAGAAGTGAAAAAAAAACAGGTCTATTATTCGTGCTACCTGAAAACCTGTGGTTAAAGGGACCAAAAGAATCTTTTCTAGGTTAAGTTATGGTCACTAAAACTACCCAGTCATTGTGTCTGGCCCAGCTGAGTGTAAGTTGATGGTACTAGTGTCCAATTAGTGATGGCTCCGCTAACCAGTTAATGGTTACACTGACCAGCTCATCCCGGTAACACTGACTGGTTCAGGTTAGTGACTGTCCATTGTTGATAACAGCTTATTTAAAGTTTGTTACTGCTCAGTTGAGGTTAGTAAGATACTAATGCTGCGTACTGAGGTTGGTAACTCTGCACATGCTTTACCGAGTTTGTTTGACTTCTGGCTTTATTCTTCGTTTGTTGACTTAGATTATCAATTTTATATCAGTATCCTCTTTCGCTTTTGCATTACGTTCAAAAATGAAAATATTTTTTGTGTAGCGGAAAAAACCCCACAAACATAAGACATAATTCTTCTTTCGTGTTTCTGTTTCGTTGAGTGCAACTTTATTTCATTCACCGCTACCATACGACAAGTAACTCGAGAACGTGATCGCATGTATTTACTCTCGAGAGCGCGATAAGATAGGGAGACTACCTAGGTTTATCGAAACAACGATCCTAAGGTTGTGTCGGTTCTTTCCGTCCGGTGTCGGGGCGTACGTTGTCTTTTGGTGGTAGCTTTGCCAAACCTTACTGTCGTGTTCATTGCCTGGTGCCATTATCTATTCCAAAAGTGTGGAATGATGAACATTTCTCAAGATGTTTAGACGCTCAGCGAATTTTTTATTTTATTTGTAACACTACTCAAAAAGTTTATTAAGTTTATGTATTATTCGCTGTGAAAAATACACAATTCGTTAGTGCGGGCTGTAAATGGTAGCCGCTACGCCCTTTGCAGCGGAACCTGTTTTTGGTTGCTTGTCGCAAGTAGAGCACCCGCTGTGGTCTTGATAAGCCGCTTCCTGGTACTCTTATTGCGAAATGAGGTCGAGAAAAATTATGGTTATTTTCTCTTAAAAATCAACTAAGAATATTTGAAAAATATGTATAGCAAACGTAGGTGTTGTAAATTTTGTATGGAGATAAAACTTGTCAATTTCTAATATGGAATATATCAGTTATGAACGATGTATTTAATAGAATATGACGTATGATTTAGGACAGATAGTAACACCCGTAGAACTTGAGGATTTTATTGGCGTTTGTCTTTTGGTATTGCAGGGAAACATTTTCAATGATAATTATCGATGAATTGTATGTAATCAAGTCCTTATTCTACCGTGTGTGCTCGTTTCTCCCTCGTATTTTCGATCTCAGATGAGTCACAAGACTACCCAGATTGTTGGATCAGAGAAAAAATAGACGAGACTTTTAGATTGTTGCCCTCACCTCCCTGGACTTGCCTGGACTTGAGTCTCGTGACTCACACGACGTCCGCGCGCCAGAACGACATTACCTGGACGACGCCGGTTTTTATTACGAGAACGAGACTCTCATCACGAATTGCAATAAATGATTCTTCGTGAACATATAATTTACTTCCAATGATTCTTTACTTCTCGTGCACAATGCCCGACCGTTACACAGTCATTACGCCGGTCACACACAATGCAGGTGTGCGTGTACGAGGCATTAGTGCTCTCTTGGCCTTCAACGCAAATTGGAGTCGCCTCAGTGCTGATGTAAAGCTTCACGTAAGAGCAGCTTATCCTTCAAAAGCCCGATTTTGAAACCCTATCCGAGCGCTTTATCTTCCTCTCAACTGGTCAGTTCTGCGACCAATCCTGTGTCAGAGATTGATGATGCGAAGCGCCCTGGCGTCGACCACGCTGGTGTCCTCCGTCACTGCACAGCCATGCCACATCTCCAAGGGAAACAATGGTGCTCAAATATTGGATTTTCTGTCAGTAAGAAGGTCACGGCATCGTTCCCTCGTATCTCAGATATATATTTACTTCGTGCTGAAGTGTTTCCTTATGCCTAGAATGATGGGAATGAAGTGAAGTTGTACGCTTCTTCAGGTAGAGGAAAAGGCTTTCTTGGTAATTTCGTGTAGTTGTGTTTGACATTGTGAATAATAGTGATCGCTAGCGGGACCCGTGAAAATTTCACGGGAATTTAGATGAACAAACTTTAGATAAACCAGCCCATGAGAAGTGGTCCTCTCAAGTGTTGGACAGAGGTTAAAGGTTCAGGGCAGAGATAGTCCGGTCTTGGAAGCAATTTTCTTCTTGATAATGCGAGTAGTCTGAACTCTATTAGGGAAACTGAAAATGTGCCGCGAAGACTGGCTTTTTATAGCAAAACATGCAACCCGTATACAGGATACTTCGCTCGAGACCTAAAATTTCACTTGCAAAGTGGCGAAGCGTGACAGAACGATAGGTACGTAGGTACATGCGTATTAATATATAAAATTATTCAAATAATGAGATTTATACCCGTATCACAGGTTTTCTTCTATTAACTCGTTCACTTGGGTTAAGTGATCTTGCAAGATTTATTACACTCAATAGTTTAAACTTTAGCTGATGTATTATTCTTATAATAATCACGATTGTTCATGCAGAGATGTGTTTATAAGTGTCTAACATGCAAAACAATTCTTGAAGAATTTAGGAGAAGCATTGTACAATTCAAACAGAGGAACATAGTCTCCAAACAAAGAAGCCAAAACTTGCTCTCACTCTCCACAATTTTTTTACGCATGAAACAATTGACGAGAGATTTGAACGATTTTGAAAAAAACTAAGTGCCTGATCGTCGTATTAACTTGCGATGTATCGGAACATCCAGACGAAAGGAAGATTATCTTTAACATCAATTCTTTCTATTAAGCTTGAAGTTCCTCTTCCACTCAATAAGGGTGCCAAAATAATTCTTTCGCTAAAGGTTTTTTTTTGCATCATATGAAACTACCCGAAAGAAGACTTGACTCACTCGTTGGTGGCAGCTGTGGGTATTTTCCTCACTAACGTCCGGCAACAGCCACAAAAACTATCGACAATCATTCAAATGTGGGAGAGATCATACGTATGCCTTGAAGCAGTCGTGTCTGCCAGTCCACGTTCGATTTTGCAGTCATGTTGTCCGAAGATACAGCACCCCAGTCAAACTTTTTCGCCGGAGCTTCTAAAATTATCTATAATTTTTACCGCCGAAGTACGTTTAGTAATTTTTTATGAATTTATCGATGGAGCGGCGAAGACGTTAAACTAAGATGGCTGCGTCATCCGTGTTTGCAGGCGGTGGCGTGGGTCGTCCCGCCACACCGTCCTAGTGTGGCTGTGTGGCCAAGTGGGTCGTCCCGCCACAGCGTCCTAGTGTGGCTGTGTGGCCAAGTGGCCGCTCATCTCGGCCGTGTCGGAATACATGCGTCCTGTACATATATCTTTTGCTGACGAAATTTGTGTTGGTGCTTGTCGTGATCGTAACTCGTAAGGTCAAAGGTGAATTGAATGTGTGCATTTAAGGATCGTAATTCCTAAGTATAATTTTGGAAAGCTACAAATGGAGTTGAGAAATTTGTGCCGTGAAATAACACCTTGCTCTTCAAATTCATGTGCGGTACCTCAAGCTCTAAACTGAAGAATTCAATTGTGGATCATTTTGTCTTGATTTTTCAAACAAAGCATGTGTCGTAGAGGAGTTGATACGAATGTTGATATTTCTTTACCGACTGTACAGAAATAAGCACAGGGGAGTTGACGCTTGGCATATTTATTTTTACATTTTCTCCTTAGTTGAATTATTAACCTTGGGATGAGTACAAACGAGAAGCAACTCTGCGATCTCGCATATTCCATGAAAGTTGAAGCGTTGCATGTTTTCGAGCTACTTAGATGGAGCTTGATTCTATAGCTGCAGATTTATTAATCCTTTTAAATGCAAGCAAAAAGATTATATTATACCTGCGATTCGTGGCTTATAATTTCTATTTCACCTTACTGGCTGAAATTTTGAAAGCCTTCGTAGGATGTGAAGCGCCGCTGGGGCGTTCGACAAGCGACCTTTCACGGTAGAAATGAGCGGTGTGGCGTCGCTGGCTCAGAAATGTTTGTGATGACCTCATGCAGGTGTCCATAATAAGGGAAGCCCTGCTGGCCAGTTCGTACATATCGTGCGAGGTGCGGCGTGTACATAATTACAGCGTCGGCGGGCCCGTCTTACCCAGAACTTGGGGTGCCTTCTGTGACTAACGCCGTTGTGCTGACCTCGTCTTGACCTGCGGTGACACGCGTCCGGGACCAGCCTCCTCCCTCCTCACGCTCATGCTCCTGCGCACGCTCGCATCTTGCTCACTCGCGCTCTTGAGTGAGAAGTCTCGCGTTTTGCTCACTCTGCTCAAACCAGACTTGCCAGTGACTTTTTTCTGTTCTTGTAACTGCATTAGTTCCATGTGTCGCTGCCGTCTATGTTGTATGTGCTGTTGCTATGTATATAGAAGTAGGGTTTTCTGTCGCATCACACTAATTTGTTGTATTATTAGACCCTGGTGGACCACGTGTATCTTTTGTACGTGCCAGTGAAGGTAAAATTATATTCATCTTCTCACTTCCACTCAGCTCACATTGAGCTTTAGCTACAATTATTTTATTTCAGTTTTGTGTTAATCTGAATTGAGATGCTGAATTTTTGCAATTGAAGTTCTTATTTCAAATGAAGGGATTGCAATGAACTGTGGACAGTTTTCTTTGTTGCGATTTTTCGTATTTTCTTATTCTTGATCGGAATATTTCACTGTTCTCGGAAGAAAACTTCGCGACGAAATCGCGAACACGCGTACATGTATGGACGCAGTATTTGAAGCAGGGGTGAGAAATTGATCCGATTATGCAAATTAGTTTTATGGGTCTCTGCCCCAAACGAGGACGGTGATCGTCGTGTATAGATGGTCTCGCTTCACGGCAGGAGGGTCACGACTTGGCCAGGTTGGCTCGGCGTCTCTACTTCAGGTCTTTGTGAGCGTGCCGTGCGCTATGGCTGTGTGTGCTGGTGTTGTGGGCGTGCTGGTGTTGTGGGTGTG
>VOMN01090000.1:0-26152 GCA_014899125.1 Orchestia grillus | reverse complement strand
AAGTTTGTGTTCGGAGTTTTTCAACATGTTGGAAAACACAAACACACCGAAATCTGCCAGCGCGTTCGGTGTGTTCGTGTTTGCGGAGAGTTGAGAAACACGAAATTCGCTCCAAAGATTGATAGTGTGGACGGGGCTTAAGCTGTGCCACGTCATTCAGCTTAGATATGAAGACATTTTCTTGAATTTTATTCATAATATCATGGCTCAGTTTTGTTGATTTGTTGCGTATATTTCTGTTGGATCTTTGAATTGCATCCATAAACGATAAAATCATGGACTTTGGTTCAGTTGAATTGATGAATAATTTCCCCTGTAAAATGCACTTGCATTTTATTTAAAAAAATTGTTAATTTTCTAGCATAGGGTGGAAGAGTTAGTATAGGAAAAATAATATAGTATTGTATATATTTCTTGGGGAAGTTGATTTTTCAGGTGCGCTCTAGATTTTTCTTGTACTTAAATTTTACTTAATTCATGTGATTTTCCTCTGCGTAGCATTTATTTAGAGCCGGTTTGCTTTCATTTCCATAGCAGATTTATTGCATTTCATTGTCTTATTCTAAAGATTGAAGCAGTCGTTGCTTCTGTGGTTCATACTTGCTTATATGCCCATGAAGTTTTCAGTGTCGGGAAAGTGTCCCTGAATAGCACCTCGTAGGCCTCAAGTACCCCATATATTTAGGTTCAGTTCCGGTGGCGCAACTCCTAAATTAGTCGTGTCAGTTTTATCGCGCCGACTCGGATGTCTCCCTCGTGACATTTGTAACTTTCATGCTCTGGCGCATCGAAAAAGCTTCACATGTAGGGAGCTACGACTGATTTTTTGAAAATTGATCAGTTGAATTTTTAGCCAGGGCATTTGATCATATCATAACCTTGTAAGATATAAGTGATACTAGATTTTGCGAATAATTTTTCCAGCACAGGGTTGTTGAATTACACTTGCAAAGATCTCTTATATTCACGTGAAAGAGTTCAATTGTTTTTAAAATTGAAAAAAGGTTTCTATTTCATTGCATCCGTCTGTAACTAGGAATGGTAGTTATAGTTTCTTCGCTGCGATTTATTCTATGTCCCCTAATTTCAATTTTAGCGATTTCATTTTATTTTCTATATTAGTTATGTGAAACTATTTTCACACCTTGTTCACCATCTCTTGTTTGTTTTTTCTTCCTCATCTTTCTTGACTTTTTTCTATGTGAAGGGAATACAGTGTGCATAGATTCCATGTTTTCTACAGTCCATATTTGATGGTCCCTTCTCTTTTCGCTGTCTTTGTATCACATTTCATGTGGATAGGGAGCTTTAAATTAACGAATATAATTATAACTGTATGGTCCCTTCCCTTTCGCGCGACAAGTCCGAGTAAATGAAGAGCTGCAATTGCAACAACCTATACTCTTACCACTATGTGTTTGAAACTTTTCGACTTTAGCCCGTTGTCGTTCTTTTGCTGTTGATACGAAGTTATCGGTAACCTTAATTGCTATATTCAATCATCATTTCGTAAAATTGACTTCAAATCCTGAGGTTTTTGTTTTATGTCGAAGTACTTCACGGAATTTCCCAAAATCATTCTCAGAGATCGTTTGCATCGAAGTCTTGTTGGAGAACCTTGGTGAAAATATTTAAACGAGTACTCAATTGTTTCCCTCAAGCTGCGATTTGCAGGTCATCAGATTTCATCACTTACTGTTTTTTCAGATTTAGACTTTTTAGAAGTCGGCTATCGGTTATTGGTTTTATGTTGGGTGATTAAATCCCACGTAACTCGAATATGTTCAATTCTAAACTTTTCTGCCCACTGGATGCGCATGTGATAAGATTGTTTGCATCTCGTCTCTCACGTTTGAGTAAGTAATTTCGCTTAGGATTGTTCATGTTCAGGCTTTAGATGACGAGTAATTTTTCCGGTTTAGTACAAATTTAGCAACGTATTCCAAGTCCATCACCGATTGCTAGCAGTTTTCGCCTTGAGTAACGAACTTAGTGAGATTGTTCCCAGATTTAAGCGCCAATTCGCCCCACGCTTCTCGTCCGTAGCAACAGTCAGGCACCGCTGCCTGTGTTCGTTAGCCCCGAAGCGATGTTTTCTCCCACTTTTATCTGATCCTAAGGGTCAGTGGATCTCCTCTCTTATTGAGTTTGCTGCAGCTCTGCACGCTCTGCCAATGTTTGCATTGAGTCCACAATGAAATTAGTTCCTTGTTCACTGTTGCTTACGATGAGATTGGAGAGGTAATGTAATTTGGTTTGCGTTTTTTTCTTACTTTCACGGTTTTACAGAAGATGTAATTTAATTTCTTCACCACGTTTATTCTTCATGCATCATTTGATTTGGTTTTGCCTTTGTCTACTACATCTTTTTCAATCATTCGTAATCGTTATTTTGTGTGTTTTTAGAAATCTTTTTCCTCCATGCGGACGATTTCCTACTGCTCGTATGGGACCTCATGAACTCGTATTTGTACGAACTCGGTACCCCTGAGAAATTTCGTGTCCCATTTTCCCTCGTGAATTATTGGTGGCGATACGCCGAACTCGTCGAACGCTCGTTCGGGCTTGCTGTTGCCAAGGTGGCGTGTTAGCTTTAGCTCTTTCCTCCCTGTGCCAAATTGTCGACTTTGAACCTGAACCACTGAAGTTACATCAGATATTCTTCACATTGATATTTTTGCAATTAGCTTTTAAGTTTGTTAGCTGGCGTGCTCTCCCTTCTTTTTTTGTCATTCTGATTGCGAATTCTTGTAAGCGGCGTAGTCGCTTTTTCTTTTTTTAGCATTTCATTTAAAATCTTGATATGGCCCTAAGAGTGAATCTTGTCATCAGGTCGTGATCATAGGCAATTTGGAATGTAAAGCTTTAATGGCAGTGGAACACATATTGCACACCATAACTGAAAAATTGCAATTCTTCATTAATATCGACGATTACTTGATCAAGTGATCAAAATATAGCAGACATGGTTTCAAATATAAATTTATACTAATAAATATGATGTGTTAGAGCACAATATACATTAATGCTTGATCTGCTCAGAGTATGGAGCTGTCGTAATCGATCAAAGCTAAATAATGAGAACTTCTTCCGAAAAAGTAATCTCTCCATAAGCCCTAATATTGCCTGAGAGCTGTTTTGAGCTGTTCAAAGTATGTTCGTTCAGTCGCTGTTATCCATGGGTTCAATTAGGACCAAGTTTATGATAGTTGTTGAGTTCTCTTGGATTTCTCGAGTTAAATTCGAATTTCATATTAGTGCCAGGGTCCGGTTTCTCTGCCATCGCACCTTTGCGTGACAGCTCTTCTTTTTTATTGTGCGCTCATATTTTGTTAGCTTGCCAAATTCAGCCCTTAGGGTTGAAACCTAGATAGCAGCTTTTTACAGCTTTTTGAGTGAATTGAAAGAAGATTACATAAATATTACCGTGTACATCTTTCATAACATATCCTCAAAACCATCATTCGGGTGCCTGTGTTAGTAAAACAATGTTGCAACCGGAATGTTGTTTGCTTTCCATCGACGTTCCATTTTCCCCTTTGCTTTATGGGCTATGAAATCATTCGCTGTGTGTACCTTAATCCCCACTTTCTTTAACCGTAGCTTGTTTTTTTTTACCTTTTCACGCATCCGTTTAAGCATCTGAAGTTTCTTGATTTCCTGCAGTTGTTTAGATATTTTTTCTTACGTCATATTACGTTTTAGAGTATGCAATAATGTCAAGAAATTCTGTTACGTTAAATAATTTCCCTCTTTTATCACGTACGCTGCTTCGCGACACTTTTATCTGGTCTGAACGCGACGAGTCTTCTCTTACATTAAATGCTTTAACTAACCCATTCCCGCCTGTTAAGGATAGCGGAATTAGTAGGCACGTGTATTTTATCGCTTGTTTATCTATTTTTTAACAACTTGAATTCATTTTTTTGTAAAACAAACGCTAGATGATTTTACTTGATGGGATAGAATGGCTTTGGGACTCAAAGAGCTATGTTCATTTTTTTACGAAGTAAAGCTTCAACTTTTACGTTGCAATTTCTTGAGGTTAGTAGCAGTTGAACATTTTTATGTCGGACGTGTTTATTGGTGGTCGAGTACTGTGTTGATAAACTCAATTGAGTGGAAATGGGAACAAATCTTTGAACGATGCGTAAATCTCTAAACATTTAACTAAAGTAACCGACTTTTGACAGTTAATTTGAACTGGTGTTCAAAACTTCATACCCTGTATTGCGTTTCCAAGTTCATGACTAGCAGAAACGTGTCCCGCTCCACACACGCGCTAATTACGGCCATATTAGTGCGAGGGTCCGTCCCTCTGCCACCGCACCTTGCGCCACTGCTGCTTCTTTTCTGTTCGCTTGTCAAATTCAGCCATGAGCGTCAATGCTTGAATGGTGGGTTTTAAAACGTGTAGAAGGATTTTAAATTGAGCTTGTATTAATTTTTCAAAAGGCGATATTAGGGCTTATGGAGAGATTACTTTTTCGGAAGAAGTCCTCATTATTTAGTATTGATCGATTACGATAGCTCCATACTCTGAGCAGATCAAACATTAATGTATATTCTGCTCTAACACATCATATTTGGTAGTATAAATTTATATTTGAAACCATGTCTGCCATATCTTGATCACTTGATCAAGTAATCGTCGAAATTAATGAAGATATTGCAATTTTTCAGTTATAGTGTGCAATATGTGTTCCACTGCCATTAAAGCTTTACATTCCAAATTGCCTATGATCACGACCTGATGACTAGATTCATTCTTAGGGCCACATCGAGATTTTAATGTTTTTCAAATTATGGACTCAAATTTTTTACTCGTAAACATGTTTCCAAGTACCTTATGGATGAAGTGCTCATCGAGGGGCAGACGGAATCCTGACCCGCATTCTTGACGAAGTACTGGTACTGGGGATCATTGTTCGTACTTGTTATTTGAGCTTGTTCCTTTGGAAAATCTTAATCTATGTGTGTAGGTTAGAGTCGGTAAAGCTCGCGTCCAGGGATCTGTGAGGGAATGAACGTTAAAACTTCTCTTTCTGGGAATCTCGTTTTTTCCTAGGGTAAGTGGGTATGTGATAGCATTTATTGCGGTATCTTGATTTTTCTTCATCTTGGCCTCTTTCTCTACTCCGTTTAACTAACGTGCAGTTTTGAGTGCATGTAATCTATAGAAAATAGTAATGTGCAAGCCGATGTGGACTTCCTTCCCCTGCGCTGTTCATTCACTCGCCTTGGGCTTGTGTCGTTGATATTTTTATCCCATGCTAAGAAGAGCTGGTCGCTGCTCTTCTCCCGCAAGTCGTCTACCGCTCCCTCATATTTACGACTTCCGCAGTTGGACCATTTTTTATACCGGACCCAAACCTAATGATGTCGAAATTCCGGAAAAAATTGTGTCTCTTGTCGAAACTCTTAGCTTCTAGCAACTTTAGCATAGTAGTGTTGCGGTCCCTGTTATTTTTGTCCATTGGTATCTTCAGAAATATTTTTTTATTTTCCTTGTTTCTTTTGCTAATAGTTTGTCGTACTGGTGTGCTCTGCTGGGAAGTTTGCCGAAGGGAATTGTTCTTCAACATATTTTGAACCCTTACCGAGCTTCTTGGAGGGACTTGTAAGATTCCCCATCTTCATTAATGGATGCATGCTTACAGCGCAGTTACCTTCTTCGCTGTGCCATTGGGAATTGGTGTTCTTCCGTAGTGTCACAGTGAAACAAACTATGTTTGGTGCAGGATATGCTCAAATTGTCAATGTTGTTTTTTCCATGATAAGAGTTTAGTAACAATAGTAATAGGAATGGAATTCTCATTTACATTTTAGAAAAATATTATGGCAATTGTTTACTTTTTGACATAGAATTGCAGTGTATAGGATTGTCCTTCAGCGTATTTTGGGGGCTCAGCGCTGTCGTATTTCGTACAGTCATGGAGCGTCGCTGAAGGAGGGACGATCATAACAACTCCCTTCATCAACGTACCTCGGAGAATTAGTGTGGTAGCTCTTGCCACTAGCGCGGAGTGAGCAGTGCTTCGTTCAGGAGTCTGTTGCGTATTTTTCTATTTGGGTAAGCCTTGTTTTTCCCTTTTCTGTTTTGCTATTATCCATCTGCTGTTCTACGCGTCTTTCTTTATCGTGAAATAGACCTGCACTCCGTACAACGACGACTTGAATGTTTCGGGTAGCTCAGGTGTCGACTTCGTTTCACAATTTTTGATTTCGCTGAAATGATTCTTACAGCGCGTGAGCAAGCATATGCGGCGATTGAAATTGGTAGATAATCGTAATACATACTATTTTTTGACTCCGCATTAATATCGTTCCGTATCCTTAATGGCAATTTATTCCCTTGGAAAGGATCTGTATTAGAACTGGGTAATTTGAATGTAGTTGCTCTTAAGTTGTGTCAAGTTTGTCCGGTGAAGAAGCGCATGTACGTTCCAAAATTCAAAATTAAAATAATGTATCTCGGATGCAGATAACCTACTCTCGCGTGTTTTTTCTCTTATTTTTTATATTTTTGCCATCTATTAAAGAACTATGTTATCAATACGTACAGACAGTCGGCGGTATCTGATGACCCTTGGAATCTGCTTGACATTGGTAGATTTGCCCTTGCTCAAAATTCCGGTTGGCAAGGTGTCCTTGAGCGCAACTGGTACCTGGCGAGTCGTAGCAACACGCTTTTCGTCTCGTTTTTTCGTTAGCCTCAGCTTTTGTGAGTTGCGACAGAGCTGAAGGAAGTTGTCTAGAATGTCAATGGCGCTTCTTGTTTAATGCTTACTTGGGAGATCATGTTCGCATTCAGTGTTTTGTTTCGTTCATTTTGTGATCTCAAACTTTCCAGATTTTAAATAAATTATTTTCTTTTTCAGGTGAGTACATACAGCTTGTGGAGTAACTCTTGGCAACGTGGCAACGTTGTAAGTATTATTGAAGAGTGTTGAAGTTTTTGTTAAACCTTGTGAGTGTAGAAAAGTAGGAAATCGCATTCATTTATCTTCAATGTCATTCGCAGTGGGAAACTTAACAGCTGCTCCAAGAAAATATAAAATGTGAGATGTGTTACACCACGTGTCATTATTAATTATTTTAACTTTTTGTCATTTTGCCAGTTTTTATTTCGTTTAGTGGCAGCTGTAGATGATATTTTCAAATACTATATAATATAAGTTTTTGTGTTTTTTTTTAAATAATTCTCTACAATCGCTTAATTTTTACCTTTTTTCTTTGAATTAATTTTTATAGTTTTTAACGGATTGACTCGTGCATGAAATGATCGGAAAATGATCTTGCATTTGATAATTTCGCTTATGGAAATACTCGGCTCGACACTTTTGATTTTCATGCGAACTCGGGGAACAATCAGTTCGTGGTTTTATATCGCTGTTGGCCTGGTAGTGGTGAGCTCTTTTCTTTTCTTTGGCTGTTGAGCTGAATTTGCTGGCGAGATAAAAGTAGTTCACTGTTTTTGGTTTTTCCCTGTAGTTTTCATGAACTGATTTATCTCATCTTTGTTATTGATACCTACCTACGAATCGAAATCAATGTGTTCACCATGGTTGATAACCAGGAAAGCTAAAGTTTACTGGAAACCAACCAGCTGTACTTGAACCTGAATCTTAAGAATGAAATTTCAATGAATGGCTAGTTCGATAAAAAAAATTGTCCTAAAAGTTTGCCAAGGCTGCTATTACAAGTAGACATAATAAAAAATGTTTCATTGTCGCTGTGTAAATTGAACGCTTGTGTCTATGACTGCGGATCACTGCCTGTCGCCTGGACAATTCCGAAGTACCGCCTCAACTATTGCTATTCCGAAGTAATCGGTTGTCGGCTGGCAAGGATCAATTTGTTCGCCATCTTATTTTCTTCGCATTGTAGTGAACCGTCTCACGTTCGTCAGCACATTCGTTTCGGCAAGATGTGTGTTGTGCCAACGTTCAATGCGGGAGCTGCTGGCAGCGTTCGGACTAGACATGAACAGTCTTTCTCCGTAATGGAACCCAGACTCTTCAACTGTGCCTAAAGATCTGAGAGAATTCGATGGTTCCCTGGACGTCTTCAAGAAGAAGCTGAATATCTTTCTATAAACTACCCCTGATGGTACTCCCTTGCCTCACTATCATCAGACGGCGGAGGGACACGGTCTCGTTCAACAGCTCACGGATGTGCGAAGGCACACCGTGCACACAAAGCGGCGGCACCCCAGTGTGGCCAGGGCATAAAGGCCCCAACATTTTCAAGATATTCAAGATAGTCTCAGTCATGTGCTAACTTCCGGCATACGCACGTGCCCAGTATAGTTGATCGACCAGTACAGGAAAATATCCTGCGTGTTTATGATACGTGCCTGTTTTGATCAACTATATCTAGTCACATGCACATAATGTTAGGCTTTTATTACTCCTTTACAGGATGGGCATACAGAGTAAGTCTTGGATTAAGTTTTAGTGTTAAAATAAAATAAAGACCTAGGTTTTTTTATGTCTTTTGTTTTGCGAGAAAATTCTAATTTTTGCATTGTACAAAAAAAAAGTTTAGGATGATGAACCTCGACCTAAGAAGGCATTCTATTTCGTAATGTCTTCATGTTTATAATTTACTCCGAGTATAGGGTGCCTCAGTTTATGTGCACAAATTCATGTTATCGAAGAGTGATTGGATGTGAAAGTTTGTCTCTCGAGATGTGAAGCATCTGTGGACCAGTTCCTAGTGTCAAAGTTACGAAAGCAGTGTGAGGTCTCTCCATAAAATCTGTTGAAATGAGCACTAAAGGAATAGAATAGAATATTAAAAAAAAATACTAACTTGCTAACAAGCCAGATGTCTCACCCTCACATGACATTTATATCGTTGTGTGATTGCATCTCGATCGAATCGGCTCACGTAAAAGATTCTTACGAGTTAAATGTCTATGACACTGGTTCTCAGAAGTTGTCATTCTCCTAGTTTTAATTTGAGAACAGAATTTAAATTACCAGGCATATATTGCGTATTATTGCATGGGTTACAACTTCTGATTCGGTATCCTTTCAAGTTAACCCTTTTTTGCTTCCTGAAATTTTGATATTATAGGGAAAGGAGTTCTAGGGAGAAGTCATTGATGCCCTAAAATATGCTTGCGATTGCCCGGACAGGTGTCATTTACTGCTCATGCAAATGCTTACCCATTTTCAGTAATAACATTTGGCGCTATCTTGAATGGTTTGGTGAACGAGGAAGAAAATTTCGGTTTCAAGATAGAATGCTCTCGTGTGATTTTTTATGCAGAAAATTTTAGCTTCGATTTATCAATGAATGAATAATAATCTATGAAAAGACAGTCTTGGCTTAGTTGTGTGGAAATAAATTTATAAAAGACGTAATAATTTAAGACCCTGCGTGGGAAATTTGTCCCCTATTGTTTTTGCTAGGTCCATTTACCAGTACTTATTACGTTCATCGATCGGTTTCGAAGCTATGAGTGAAGTTTAGGATATATGCCAGTACTGAACCGCTACTAGTCTTCATGTAGAGCTAACAAGCTGTTTCGTAGTTGCTTATACAGTGATATAATGAAAGCAAGACGCCTCGTAATATCGAAAAGGGCCTTATTGCATTTGGTCGGGCTAAGGGACACCTAATGAAGGAAGTAGCGGGATGCATTGGTTGCATGCCGCTTGGTTATGCGGGTCTACCAACAATAGGAACAATCCGATGCAAACGTCAATTCAAAGCAAAATTGGTGTCTGAAGAGAAAAGGGGTCGCTGCCGCGTGTCCTGATATGTTGACTGAAATCGTTTTGCATCAAGGTTGAGCCTAATGCAAAACGTCAATAATGGCCTTTCCTTCTATTTCTGAATGAACTTTAGGTAGGGAACTCCATGCAGTGGATATATGGAACAGAGTGGCTCGTAAACGGCTTATGTTAACTCCTGCCCACGAGACCCCCCATTTAAACCAGGTTACTAGGAGGAGGAGGGTCTGTCCTGTTTTGAGGCTACTTCAGCCAAACATAAGTGGGTCGTTAGTTGAAGTATCCGCCAAACTGATCCAGCGTGGCTATGTTAAGCTGTAAGACAACCAAGTTTTGCTATTTGCTCAATATCTGAATGGAGAGAGGCGTGTTACTTTACTTAGCTTTCTGGGTAAAAGTGCAGGGTGCGTCGGGCTAGAACTGTCATTAATTGGCACGACAATTATTCAGGACGTGTAACATATTTAAATTGTCCAGCTAAGTCACGAGACATGAACTTGATGGAAAATTTGTGGGACCACCTACAACGACCAGTTAGACGTTGAGAAGATCGTCCTTGTATTGTGGCCGCACTTTGAGATCAGTTGATGTGAAAGTGGTTTAAATCAACCAGGTACATTACGACACCTATAGACTCGATGCCCCGCGAAATTGTCACCATTATTTGTGCTCTAGAAGGTCCTACACAATATTAGTATTATGCATGTACATAATTTTTTGTCCTGTGATTTTACATGTTACTTGGCAAAAACTCGTTGGAGTTGGGAGAAAGTGGCAATGAATGGTTTTTATTTCACAAAATAAATACTGTTTTATGAATGCTACTGATCACCCTGGACTTTATTTTTTTTAACGCATCATCTCATCCTAGCAGTCCAGTTACTCTGAATGTTTACATTTTTCATCGAAGGGGAAAACTGAGCAACTTTGTATTTTGAGTTGCCGTCAGTAGTCAAAGGTTAATGCCACCGAACCTATTAATTCATAGCTTTTGCCTAATTTTTTCTGCGGCTCTACCTCGCGATGGATAAATAATTGTCACCTGTTTTATTCAATCTTTTAATTATTTATTATGCATTAGCTTATGGTCTACACTTTGGGTTTTTCTTAGAATAAGTAAGCATTTTGAAATTTCATCGGGCGCAAATCTTCGCTGAATTATTGACTGCGTTCTAGAGAACTCGGATGATTAAACAAAAAGTCTCGACGATAGTTTTCAATTTGCCATCCTGAATACTAGCGTCGATCTCATAGCGACTTTTTCCGTCTATTTGTCATAATTTTCCTTTAATTTTGTTGCAATATAGCACTCATCTTAATTTTACACCTGGCCGAGATGCTTCAATACTGAAGTGAGCCCGTGCATACTTGAGTGTTCGTCTGCGGAGCGAGTGTGCTTCAGCCCCGCGTCCGGGGCTTACCTGCCCCAGCCAGCAGTTCGTGGCCAGTTGTGCGTTGTGTTTTGTCATTTGAAAATTTCTTCCTCGCCGATTGATAAGGCCTTTGCACGACCGTCATCGCCGCTAACAGCATCTTCCGTGATTGCCTTGGCGACTTGTGAGCTGCGTAGCTTCAATAAAGCGCGAGGACCGTGGAATAATTCTGCATTGTTAGAGCAAACGAGTGATATCGTAGATTGTTGTCAGGCATAAGATTTCTCGTTAGTTATCACATTGGAATTTTGTGTACGCCATCCATTGTTTGTGTTGCATAATTCTTATAAAATTTCTTCCATGTTTTTGATATTGTAAAATTCTCTACCTACACTTACTCCAGCCATGTTCATGAAGCTCTAACATTGATGTCTTATTCTTTCTTCGCGGAGCTGCTGCGTTTATCAGAAATGGCTTGCTTGATCCCTTCCATACGAAACCGAAGATCTCGCGTGCCGACCACTGCAATTTACGGTCTAAAAATATTTTTATTTTCTCTCTTTGCTAGCTTAACAGAGAAGAATTGCTGAGTACCCTCCACGGACGAAGTTATAGCTTTTCGCTGTACTTTTTCCCCTGATGATGAAATTATTCTTTGTGTGAATTAATCTTATCCTAATGCCGTTTTCCTAAAAGCCAGCATGATTAAGATACTCTTACTGGCTTTGAAAATAAAACCGACTACTTCCATTAGCAATAGAATACGGCTTTGGTATTATTGCAATCATTAATGGAAGTTTTATATAATCTGTAATAAATTGTGCTCTGAACTGGAAAGCGAATCGCGAAAACTTACTGCACTTACGCGTTGTTTTGCAAATTTCCCATGATATTCTCATTTGACCTCCCGAATTTATTCGAGACACTAGAACTGTACCCACAGAGCACACGATTCAAACACGAAATCTTTACTCCAGAGCCTGAGCCGGAAATTTTTTATGTGCCTCCACATCCCTGTTAGTTACAACGGTGTCAATAGCAATTGTTTCGGACGTGACTCGTCGTAGTGTGAGAACGCTAAGGACCAATGGCTTCTCCCATGTATCGAGTTTGGTTCCCGCGTTGCTTCGAATAAACGATTTTCTTCAGAAAATATGAGGCTAAATTTAATGTGGTCTAAAAACCAGCGGCCAATGTCCAATTGTGCATTCGTTGTGTCGAGGAAAATTTTTCTGCGCATGGTATTTTTGAGATGCGTAATTGTCTGTGCATATTTATAATTGTGCTCATTATTGCGGTGAACGAAACCAGACCAGAGTGATGTTAGGATTAGGACCCCGTGCTCAACACGAGCATCTCGGGCTACATTCCCGCTGATGTGGGAAACCCCGAAAGCATTGCCAGACGTGCAGAAACAATTAAGTGCATTTTAAATCCATAAGTGTTGAGCTGAGCTTATGGCAGCAATGTATTTCTTTTTAGATGGATGACTTGTAGTTAGGAAAACATAGGCGATGTGTGCTTTCGGCTTGAATGTCAAGTGGAGGACGTCGAATTGAGCTTGGCTGGCTGTGCGAAGGCAGTGTAGTACCTGTGTGCCATGAATACTGATGAATTTCCCCACGTTTTTGGTCTTAATTTATTGGTAAAGCTGATAAGCTACTGCACTTGAAATTTTATTTACGTAGAATTGTTGAATAGAAACCTGTCTCATTTTTCCATTTTTTTAGGGAATAGGTTCATTCGTGTTCAGAAAATTAGCAATGTCTTCAAATCCTACCGTGTACGATAGAAATGGTCTTGTTCAATTACTTAATCCAGTAATTTGTATGAGAGAGAGGTTATTTTGACGCATAACATATTCAGAAAAGTTTACTCATCTTAATTGGCTAATAGAAGCATTAGGAGCTTGGGGTTGACTTTCCATGCGTTTTGGGAACTTGAGGTGTCATTGAATTCCTGAGCTCATCGCAAGGAAGGCATAGAGATAGCGATCATTTTATGGGTTGGATGGGACGTGCGAGGCGTTGATTGTTTCTGACGTGCCAGAGTTACAGCAGCACTGGTTGCACGAACTTCCTGGACATTTGTTTCAACACAGCTCATTGTTTTTCAAATTGGTCGTTTTCCGCGCACATAACACAAGCATCATTTCGGCAATGGCTGTTGAGTGCAATAGGTTCTCGTGTATGTCCACGCGAGATGAGATAATCATTATCGGTCGAAACGATCGAATGGCTCACGGTCCCCGAAATATGCTTGTACCATCTCATGATTCTTCTTATCTCTCTTGTATCGCTTTTCGTAATAGATAGCAAGGCTTCCAATGTTATTAACATTTCTTGAATTAAATGACCCCAAGTAGGTAAGCTGAAAGAGGCTCAGTGTCCTTCATTGAGAGGTACTTTTCGAAAAATAGATTAAATCCCTATGCACAAAATAAGTTGAGAAGAATAGAGGAATAATGGCGTTCGTACTTATGATGTCATCCTTGAGTCGTGTTTGGAAGGCTTCTCAAGCGGCATGCAGCTCATCTTGTGGGGTCAGAGCCCGCTCTTGACGCAGTTTAGCTTAAGATGATCGAGTGATACATGAAGAGATATGCAGACCTTGCTTCTTGTAACATTTACCTCACCGAAAAATCAAACGGGCTCAGATCCGTACTCTGTGAGGGCCATTCGTCTTCGGTGATGGACGCCGGAAAGTGTGCCTGAATATATTTTTCGGTCATTTTGAAGCCGTGCAATGGACTTGATTTTGTTGAAAAGTTCAAGGCATTTTCGTGTCCACAGGAACAGTTCTATTTTTAAGGTATTGGAAATGTACCGCTGACTGTTGATCTTAACCCGAGATGAAACTAAAAGAGAGAAGCCCATCTAGTAGCAGAGATCGCAACCCAAATCGTCACAGACAGTGGAGCTTGGCATCAATTCACTTTTCTGCCTCTCACTAACCCATTCCTGTCCTAAACTCCGTCATTTTGATGGTTGAGACTTGGCTGAACGTCCAATATCTTCTCATCAATGAAGATCAAATTGTACTGCAGGCCTTCCGTCGTGAGATTGTGGTTGTGTCGAAATCTGTTGTTTCATATCTTCATGAATGGTTTTAAGCTCGTACTTTTTCAGCATTTTGTATAGGAACATCTCGAGATTCTCTTTTAGGAGTCGGCGCATTGAAGTCTGACGTACTTCTGCCACTGCAGGCCTATTTTCTAGCATAGCGGCTGGGGCTCCTTTTCATCTTTTCTTGCGTGTTTTTGATGAGTTGCTGTGTCAAAACGAATCATTTACTGCTTAGGTCTAGTCGCTTGGGGGTTATACCACTTTCTTCAAAATTTCTCGTAAATTTCTACGCCATTTCAGGAAGTACATCCTATATTTCTGCGATGGACGAACGCTCTTACCTGTCCTATGAATGATATGATAGTATTTCGATCAACAGCCATTGCACAACCTAGTCTTTTAAGCAGTATAACTCTGAGAAAATAGACATCATTCGCTCCGCACTAAGCTTTCAATTAAATAATAAACTTTAATGAGCAACTTTTTTGAATATTAAAATTTTGTTACCATAATTTTGGCGCCCCCTGTTTATAAGGCGTTAGTCGGTCGTCGTCGGTGTGCGTAGGAGTAAGAGTGTTCCTCGGTGGTACGTTCAGCTATTTCTTCAGGACTTTTATAATCCTCGGTGCACGAGACTTGTTAGTTGTCTTAGTTTTGTACGAACGGAGCAAAGTTTGTTTCTCTTTGTGTTTAAGCGGAAAGCCAATACAGTCAACTCTGAACTGGCCAAACTTCGCCAATTGAGAGTGCGGATTTGAAGTAAAACTCTCGGGTATGCTGTGTGATTTTGCTTCGGTCAGAAATTTTCACGACTCTTCAGGCTCAGCATGTTGGCATTACATTTATTTACCTGATTTGCGATACCATGTTAGAGGAAGGTGCACTTTGTAAGCTATTCTCACATAACTTCATTTACAGGAAGTGAGAACGAGCTTAGTAACTGGAATCGATCTACTTCGGTTGCACGAGTTTCGATTTTTGTTTTCTTCACTACCTTATATTGACATATTTAATTATTTTCCGATCAGCTGTCGTATTCAGGCGGTTATGTTGATTTTTGTAGAAAATTGTCGTATGACATTGTTTATTTATTTCTTAACCACGGAAATAAATGATCATGTTTTGGTGCAAAGCTTCAAGTCTTCGGCAGTCATTCATCCTTAGCAAGTGAAAAATATTTTGGTATTCGCAAATCTGTTTCGAGTCTTGATTGGCTTATTTGAAGCGTAATTTTACTAACAAATGTTTTTTCGTTTCCAATCTTTGTGAAGCATTACATCGGGCTGTGAAACCGGCAATTTCGAATTTACTCGTGATTTTTAAGAAGAATTCAAATGAGGTGTGAGTTTAATTTGTAGGTTCTACGTGCATAGAGGTACGGTGAAACTTAATGTTCTTCAGCACATTTTTGGGAAATGCCCATTTTCTGTGTTTTGGCACAGGCGTCTCCGATGCTGTAACGTGTATTTGTACTTCATTCTTCATTATATCAGCTTGGGACATTTCCTGTGCCTATTCTAAAACTCTTCAAGTGAATTTGGGGTTAATCTCTGATATATTGTATAAATAACACAATATCAAGTAAAAATAGAATAATAAATTTTACTAACTCCACACTTCCACTCATGATTCGCAGTGTTTTTCTTGTTCTAGTAATCATTTGCTCTTATTGAATGTAATGTTTCGTGTCGTAAGAATCCGGAACTGGTATCGTATTGTTGAGAAGCAGTGTTCGATTGTTGATGCAAGGGGAAAGCCATACATGAGGAGGTTGGCTTTGCTGGAGGTCTCGCCTCTTGGTGCATGGCTTCTGTTTGTTTTCGTCTCTTCTGTATTACGACGTTATCGATCGCCAACCGCTGTTTTCATTGACTTTTCTTATCAAGTTCTCTGTCTGGCATATTCTTAGAATGTCGGTTTTTGAGGAAAATTACTCGCACGTGGGTAATGATATGCTCTGGTAAAGAACAACGCGAGAACGACCTTTTCATGGTGATGCGTATCTCGTTCGAGATAACTCTGCGAGGACCACTGCCATTCTTGAAGAACGTTATGAGGGATAGTTAAAGTCTTAAATTTTTATTATTTCATACAAAACTAGGGTGAATATGCACTCATGGGTACAAAACTTGAACTACTGCTTACGCAATACTTCATTCATTCACAAAATAAGCTCGTTCTTATAGCGTTTAGTGCCCGAGATGCAACATTTATTATAAAAACTCAATAGATGTCGACCTAAGCAATCATTTGTAGTATTGGTATGTGTTCAGTTGTTGATTGTATGTTTGCAGGAAAAAATTGAAGCGATACGAATTTATTGGAAAAATAGTTATCTCAGGCTGACTCTTCATTAATGTGTGGACTGACTTCGAGGCATATCCCTTAGAAACACGCTACTAAGCTTTGGTAACCCGGTATACAAGAAGTGAGCGATGAAGTGAACAGTATTCACATGCAGCGTGAGGTTCAGGTCTTGAATAACAATTGCTATAAATCCTTCATTGCATTGATGAACATAAGCCATTGAGTAGCTGACTTAGCCCACGAATGTGCAGTACCAATTTCCAGTTGTCTAACACTGGATTCGTGCTCGTAAAATTTAATCTGAGCTGACAGCGACATTCAGTGCGTGTGAGCAATTTAAAGTAGCCATTCTCCAGTCTTCCTCCCGACACGACGGGCTTCTCTTGCTAACAACTACTAGTGGGGGACGCGCGGCATCAAACTTACCTGTTAGCGGTCGCCAAGTTTCGGCTCTGCGATATGAAACTATTATTTTATTTTTATGATATTCGATCGATACGCCCTGTTTCATTAATTCCTATTCATTTTGTTGAATGTGATAAACATCCGGTAAAATTTTAGAAGTGTTTATTTTATCAAATAGTTGTGATCAAATATTTTCAAAGTTATTGGATATTTCTGAGAACGAATGGATCATAACATCTATTAATCATGAATGTATAGATACTTGCTGATTCCCTCAAGTGGCATGGATAAGTTATAGGCCAATAGGGTTAGATTGGGCAGATGTCTCTATCTTGTGGGGAAGGGATGGAGGAGGATTTGGCGTGCCCATGGGACACTGTAAGGTTACCTCAGCTCTAGCTAGGCCTTCGGGACTTCTATCTTTCGTAACCACTGTTTATCTTTCCATTTTCACGCCTTCTTCGCTCATTATATATTATTCTTAATCTTTTCTTCCTCTTCTTTCTCAGCTGGCTGTTTCTATGCATCCCCCGTTCTCCCAAGTTTATACTAATGGTCTGTTGACTTCCGGTGCGAGATAGTTCGACTTGCTGAAGCGCTGCTATTAGTACTCTTGGTTTTCAATACCTTTCAGTTCATTGTATTTATAAATTGAGACCTATAAAATATACTGCAGAATTGTCGTCACAGCTGTGATATCCCGATTTTTCCTGAAAGTTAACCTTCCCCTTGTTGGTTAAAAATTTTTGCGTGTGTTTACATGCACTAGAACGTTTAATGTGGAGAGTTAAAATTCCTATTCATTCTCTTATATCATGGGATGCAAAAAACTTTAGCCAATTCAGGGAAAAATTTTGCAGTCACGAATTGGCTGTTGATGGGGTTTACTATATAATGAAGTTTAACCTCGCTGCAAGCCTCCTGTCCAGCACAATAGCAAGTGATAAAATTTGCTGACGCGTCTCATAAATCCGACGAGTCTTCTTCCTCCATATCAGATAACTCGAGTTTCACGTGCCTCAGTCCTGTCTGCTCCCACAGACTATTGGGTAGTTCTTGACCTATTTTATAATCGTGTATAAGTCCCTTGCGTCGAATTGCTTATAATTAATGTTTTTTTTAAACTGGTATGATCGGTCAATATTTTTATGAGTCCATGAGTTTTATGTACTGGTTACCTTCAGAGATTGACGGGTTAATTATCTTCAAAGTATATATTTTGAGCATTGAGGTTCGTTTCAACCAGTTTGCCAATGTAACGCAAAATTTATATTTTGCTGGTCCTATATGATGCAGTAAATGCATCAGGTACGTTTATTTCTAGAAGACGTCCGCGATTGAGTGCTCTTGAAATGTTCCTAAATTTGTAAGCAGTGTTTCTGGATGGTGATATAGTCGTGTTTTTTTTTAAACTTAAAGTTCGTTTTAAGTTCCGATAGGAGGAAGCAGAAATGCTCGTGCGTTACATAAAATTAAATTCCCCCAATTGTGGAGATTTATATTCTAATGCGGGTAAAGGTCTGGAATTGAAGTTGAATCTGGCCAACTTAGGGAAAAATATCTTGGAAGTAACTCGAGAGGACCATAATGATCTGTTGATCTGTTCCAAAGGAGTGCGAACGCCTCTGTACTTTCGAACTGTCTCACAATCTCTGCGATATGGTGAAGTAATTTTACATTTTGTTAACGTAGCAACCTAGGAAGTACTGTTGTGAAGTGCGTATATGATTGCTCATCATTTCAAGTTATGGCTTCACAGTGCAATTCGGTGTCGAAGTCGTCGAAGGGTGTCGTCGAAATTTGAAAGCATTTATTATGATGTTTGTGTACGTGTTGTATTGTGTGTTGCGTCATCAAGGTATGGTGTCAATTGATTTATTTTGCGATGCATGTTGGAAACCGTGTGGTCTTCGCGGTAGACACAATTCGTGGCCTCTTTCTGATAGGGAGGGTACAGTGATAATGTCTGAGTTGGGTACTTCATGGACGTCGTTCTTCACTACCTCAGACGTTGGTTGACTGTGAGGCTAATGCTGCTCAGTTTTAGAAATTTGGTGATCTTTTTATGCTCTCAGTTTTCTTTTATTTCTTACCCTCTTTATTTTCTATGAAGTTTGGTAATCTGCTGTAGTCTTCATTGCACTCAAATCTCCATTACTGCTTTCCGTTAATTGTTATCCTTTGCTGCCACTAGGGAAATGTTTAATTCATTGGTGAGGGTTTAATCTGTATTAACTTGTTTTACCAGGAAGTTGGGAAGATACATCACCATATGTCAGTTTGTTTTTTGAAGCACACTTATGAGTAGATTTTACCGTATTGATGGCTATTTTATTGGAAATGAATTAAAACTGAATACGATGTAGGTAATTTTTATTTGTCAAATAAATTGATGTTGAGTTTTTCCTGAAAAACTGTTTTCCCCTTCTAATAAGGGTGAAGGAAAATTTTTTTAATCGTAAGCTCACGTTCTTAAACTCTTATTTGTTAAATAGAATGATTCATTAATATGGTATAAAGGTTTTGTTAAATACTGGATTTCGTTCATTTAAAAATGTATTACTCCATAATTTACCATAGTTTTGTTAAATGTGTTTGCCTTAGGAATCGAGCCTGTGAAGATACACTTTTTTATGCAACTTCTTAACTGTTCGCAGAGAGAGGAATATTGACAAACAAGCAGTAAGTCTCTTGTGTTGACGACCAAATCCATTTTTTATTCTCTCAAGAGTAAGTACTTGAGCTTGGTAGCTCTGCTTTACCGTTCGTATGGTTACGAAGGAGGATCGTGAGCTACATTTGTATTTGTGGTCAACTTGAGGTGAATCGGAGGTGATTTGACCAACTTGAGGAAATTTGGAGGTTAAATAAGCGTATTATGCACAGCATTATTGTTCATCAGGTGCAGACGACGGTAAGTGCACGAGCCGCCTCTTCTCAACGCGGACTCGAAATAATTTATTACTGCGCATTGAAAACATTAGACGTGAACGTGTGAGACGACGAAGGTTGTTCCACTGATAACACGAGACTGCTGATATCATTGATAAGGGCGAAATTATTCGGATGTTGCATTTGTTGCGACTCCCAGGCCTGAAGTGTGTTTATTAAAAAAGTTATCATGTAAACATTATACCTTTAAAGTGATGTTTTCATGTTCTTTCATCCATGGTTCGGCCTAACAAACGTCCGAAAGAAATACTGATGCAGGAGCTTGGTAATAAATGTTCCTTGCAACGGGGCTGTGTTACTGCCTTTAATATGTTTTAAGCCTTTAAAATGTCGGTAGTACTATCATATATCTTATGATCATTTATCGTTTTGAAAATTTAAATCACTGTCAAGACATAAGATATAATGAAGGTTGGCATGGAGAATAAAGTGGACTTGTCAATGCATTGATCGGCAGTGTTGCTCAGAGCGGCCCTCAGAAGCGGCCCAACCATTGGCTGAGCTGCACGTGACGTCACTACCTCGCCACATAGCAACAGCGGGCCGTGGGCGATACTTTGCAAAAAGCATCGCTGCGACTTTCCTTCGCTCTTCGTTATTATCGCTCACCTCGCCTTTTGTTGCTTCTCTTGCATGTTGTCACTGGTTGTGGAGCAGTACGAAAACTTATATATCATTCCCTGGTTTTGTACCTTTTTAGCTCACACTTGAAGGTGTTGAAGCAATGTGATTTTCAAATTGTGTTTTTCTGGAAGCAGGGGTTGGAAATGGTCGCGTTAACCTATTTCCATCGTGGACGTGACGGGTTCTTTGTTGTTGAATGGCATCGCCTTCGCGGTGCTGTGTTCCTGTGTTGCCAACCTTTCTCAATTTCTGTAGTTACGTAGGACCTAACCGAGGATGAAAGGTACACGAGTTAAAACTTTGTTCCCGTGTACTGCCAGATTTATTTATTCTTGATTTTCAATTTAGTTTTGAAAATATTTTCCAAATTTTTCCGAATGAGTGAATGTGCTTGAGTATCAAGAATTTTTCTCAAGAAATTAGCTACAAAAACCAACCGACAGCGATGCAGATTACAGAATACAGAGCAGTTGGGAGGAAGCCACGGGGTAGGAAGAGTGCGTTTCATTGTCGCTCTTCGTTCCCTCCCATTCATATGCTACATGATTATATTCTGGTACTACACGGCGTAGTATTTTTGGTCCATCTTCGTCTTCTTGTGTTCGACTTTTTTCTACTACTTAGATTACTTCCGGCATGAAGCATTCGTTGACTACCATGAAATTTGGACATGCAATTCTGTAGTTGTTCCAAATTTGTAGGTTTTGGCCCATTTCAGTCGACAATAAACTTGCTTCGTATGTAGCATTGTAAAATGTGTAAAAATGAAGTAGGATATCGGAGATGTATTGTGAGTCTCAATTCAGAGAAAATTGAGGTATTTCGTGTGACATTACGGGCAAACCAAGATTCTATTGAAATTAAATATAATTTAGAAGTCTAGGCGTACGAGCTGGACTGAGTATTTTGTGTTTTATTTATTGTCTTGTCTGAAGTAGTGAGATGCATAATAAAATCCCTCTTATCCCGCTGAATAATTATAGTCCAGTCTTGCTTGCTTGGTCGGCTGGTCCGTCCGTCTGTCACACTCTCAAGGATTTAGATATGAGAAAATTCCCGAGTCCGTGTTCCGAATCAGGGAGACGCAAAAAAGGCAGCGGTATCACTTTGTGACGCTGGAAACGTCATTTGATGTGAGATTTACCGTGAAAAAGAAGACGTCTTAAGAAATTAACATCATTTGTCTTTGTCCCACCATTTTTGGCGGGCGCGTTCACTAGTGTAAGAATAGCCTGGTGTTGCTGGCTTGGATGGTCCCGTCCGTCTCTGTCGCGCTCTTAAGGATTTACATAGGAGAAAATTCCCGGGTCCGTATTGCTGAATAGTCAGCGAGACTGTCAGAGAAGGCTGTCCATATCAGTGATACTCTAAAAGCAATATTTCGTGTCAGATTCACCATAAATAAGTGCATCTTAAACTCACATTTGTCCCGCCTTATCTGGCGGGGTCGTCTGCTAGTAACTCGAATAAAAGCCTCACCATCGACTTCAGATCAGCAAATCATGGACGCATTTCGCGGTTATAAGCGAATAATTATGAACCCAACAAGGACCACTGCCGTCCCTAATGGACATCAGAAATCTCTCTAATTAGTTTTAGATTCTTAATTTTCCGCTCCAAACTAGGGTGGATGTGAATATGCGCACGAGTGAATCAGATGTTAACGGCTGTTCACACAATATTTTGTCCATTTAAAAATGAGTTGGACGTTCTAGGTTTTAAATCTTAGGTGCTTGATACAGGAGACGTCCTCGTCCGGGATTTCCTTATACTTCTAGAAATTCTCAGCTTACTTCAACGTGAGACGAGCGTAATCCTAGAGTCACAAACTTGTCCAATCCAGAAAAAACATTTACAGTGACTCATGAAATGCGAATGATATGGCGAGCGAGTGGAATGAAAATGTCACTCAGCAAGAGCATGAAGACATTTTGCTCCACCAACACCGTCAATAGACCGTTCCCGAGTCGAATTAATGACACCACGCGGCCTGGGATTACATTCACGGATACTTTGTTTGCTCTCTCGTAGACTCTTAATCACCAAAATGTTCACTTTATTTCAGACCCATGTCGTGGGTCGATCTGTTCAACTTTAACGAAAAGAAAAAAATCTTCAAAATTCGTTAATCGGCTCTAGTGATTGTTTCAGCTGCCATCTCATGGTGGATTTACGTTGTTTATCTACGAGCAGAAGCATTTATCGAAAAGAACATTTGGTCTAGATGTCATTTGGGAAGCGCACTGATGCTTGGGGCAGTGTAGTGGACCAGTGATGTCTGGTCCCTTCAAGAGGCCACCAAGGTCCATGCCGCTTGAGTGCCACCACGTGGGTGTTGGGGCAAGTGCTCAGCCTTCATCAGACGCGAAGAATGGCCTCTCTCGTTGCCAATCTCAGATACTCAAAGATTATTTCTCCTCAGTTTGTAAGAGTAAAATCTCAACACTCTTAAGATGATTTCTCCTCGATTATTGAGAGTGTAGCCGGATTTGAGGAACAATGTGAAATAAACGCATGAGACGAAACGGAAGGACTCTAACGAACTGAAGTAACAAAATGTCCGTGGAAAGGGAATACTGCTTTCCAAAATTGTACTCAAAACTCGAGAGAGTTTGTGGAAGGTTGTAATGCTCATTGAATTCAAAATCTGTCAAGTGTTGAGTTCTTCTATTCTTCTATGGGGAATTAATTACTTTCCTTCTAAGTTAGCATTAAAAATTTTAAAACTAATACTTTTTCTCGTTTTATTGTACTTATTATGTCCAACTTTGAATTGGCAATTGGGATGTAGATGTCTCTTCGGCTATTTTTTTAGTTGAGGATAATGAGGAAGCCCTGGAATAATGTGACGGTTTCTAATGACTAAATATATCGATCCGAGTGCGTTGAGTGCAGAGTTACTTGTAATACCGAACATGGGATGTGGTGAAAACTTCCTTGGGTATAACAGGAGAGCGCCAGCCGGTAACCATCGGAGGCTTTTCATTTGTCTGTAGTCAGTGATAGCAGCCTGTGAGCAAACCGCGGCTAGTTTGTTATTAAAAAAGTTGGAAATAGCGGCAGTTGTACGCTCCAAAGAATTTTTGCCGAGGAGCAAGGACGCGTAATGAGCAGGCAGACTAGATAGTGTGTTGGTAAAGCAACCGCATTGCGGACACAAAGTTCCCACTGAAGTAACACCTATTAATAGTCCCGTCTAATAGCTCAATAAAATAACAGAAGAACTCCACTCTTGACAAAGATGCCGCGATGTCAAGAATCACTGTTTGAGAAGCGAAATGGGTTTGTTTTGGTAACAGAATTGAAGTTCCATGGAGTAAAGCAATTTGTGTAGGTTTTGCCCACATTTACTTTCGACTCCATTTTCACGCCTTCTTCGCTCATTATATATTATTCTTAATCTTTTCTTCCTCTTCCTTCTCAGCTGGCTGTTTCTATGCATCCCCCGTTCTCCCAAGTTTATACTAATGGTCTCTTGAGTTTCGGTGCGAGGTAGTCCGACTTACTGAAGCGCAGCTATCAGTACTGCTATTATGTTGGTGCTTCTTGAATTTTGCTTCTTGGTGTCGTCGTTTGGTTGGAGTTTTGATGATATACTTAAGTTTTGAACTCAATGAGTGGTTCATGAGTTGCCATTATTAAACATAAGCGAGTTTCAACAGAAAATTGATCAGCTCAGATGCTACGTAGTTCTCGTCTGGTGTAATTCGCTCCTCTGATTATTATTGAATATGAAGTGCGAGTTCTTTTGACCATACTAATGTTTTTACAACGGTGTTTTTTTTTAAATCTATCAAAACAATTTATTTATCGGAGTTTATATTTCTACTCGCTGAACTCAATTCCGTATATCTCACGTAGTAAAGTGGCGTCTTACATTACGGAACAAAAGGAAAAACTACGATATTTCTGTTGTTGGTGTTGCAAATTTTCACAAATAAACAATTTTCATTCTCGAATATTTCGCATATTTTTGGGCTGTATGAAACAAAACAAAGGAAGTTTTTAAAAAGTGTTTTCCATGAAGTGTCAAAAATTAAGAAACAAATTACAAGTTTAACAAATCAAGGAAAAATTCATATTAAATAAACATTAATTATCTCGTATTTAGTATGCAGGCCTTTCTTTTGAATAAATGCTGCACATCCTCGCACAGAATTTCACCAACGTTTGGCAATCTGTAACTGTAAATTTTGCCCATTTTTCCTGTAATTTAAGCTACATATCTTCAAGATTTGATGGATTTCGGTCCACAACTTTCTGCCCCAAAATTTTCGATAGGTTTGCTATAGGGTTCATATGGGGGACTTCTATGTCCTATTGGGACCTATGTCCTACGTCCTGCTGGCCAGTCCATGACTTCTATTTTGCTCCTTGAGATAGTCCAATGCAAGCCTGGCCTTCTGGATAACACATTATCATGCATAAATAGAGGCTTAGTGGCACCACTATTTGGTGACACTGGGAAAACGTGATTTTCTAACGCGTTCTTATACATCCCAACATTGACTCGTAATTTAAGCTCTCAAGAGGTGACGTACCTTGACCAGAAATCATTCCAAAGTCCATAACGCTGCCTTCACCGAATTTAACGGTCTCCTTGATGCAGTTTTCATTAAAAAGATTGGCCTCTTTGCCTTCTTACATATTGCTTGTCATCACTTCCATAAACATTAAACATCGATTCGTCACTGAAATAACTTTGCGCCCGTCATTTTCTGACCAAAGCACATGTTTTTTAGCAGATGGCAATCGTGCTGCTTTGTTCTTTTTAATTAAGGGTCCTTCTGATGACTCCTAGCGAAAAGTCCGATTTCATTTGAGCATCTAGAGACAGTTTGTCTGGAAACTTTAATTTCATCTTTAACTTGTTTGTATATCCCACCTGCAGTTTGACTGCCATCTTTCAATTCAATGCGTTGCAACATTCGGTCCTCTTAATAGCCGTAGTCTTTGGAGCCCGTCCAGGTTTCTTCTCACTGTTGTTGCCACCAGTGTTATCATCTAACGCTAAAATTCGCCTGACAGAACGTTTCAAACGGTTTACCTTAACTGCAATTTGTTCAATCGTATGATTATCCTTTCTTAGCGTCACAATTTTAGATTTAAGGGAAGCATCAACCTGAACTCGTTCAGGCATGGTTAGCGCATTGCAGCGATCATTAAAAACAGACACATTCTTAACCTACACATGGCTTTATCAGAAAACCGGATCAATGAAGATTAACGTGCATTCTTGCGATTTGTGCCTTAGTTTTGGACACTTCTAAAACGACGCATATCTTTAAACATCCTTTGTTTTCATACAACCTCAATTAAGAGTTTGAGAATGAAGATTGTTCATCATCCGTGAAAATTTGCTTCACTAACTACAACTACAGAAATATCTTGTTTTTTTCTCAATTTTGGATGCCTCGGTATGTATGTAAAAAAATAAGATTTTATACTCAAGACTTGAGAAAACCCAGAATTTATCTGTTTCTTTTTACTCATTGCTATCCGCGCCATCTCTCACCCCTTGTCAACCACACTGCTTCTCTACTTTGTTATCTATTAGGCGTGATTTTTGTGTCCGTGTCCAACCATACAGTGCTGTAGGTCAGTAGACTACAGTATACCTGTTTAACTACCGTAAATCACCGTACAGGATCAGCATACCTGTATGTACAGTTGGTCAACT
>VOMN01089994.1:0-11651 GCA_014899125.1 Orchestia grillus | reverse complement strand
CATTTGCTTCTGTTCCCCCACAGTGCACTTTAACTGTCATTTAACATTAGATCTGTTTCAGTAATGGAAATATAACATTGGATTCATGTCAGTAATGGAAAGATTGACTCGTGAAAACTCTTAGACAACGTGAGACAAAACGTACATAGGATACATGAACCGATTAACATATGATTTTGATCATTTTACCGACTACTCGCTAACATCGACGAACCAATCTGCCCAGCAACATTTTTACCGTATATTAGAAGTTCCTCATTAGCCTTAATTTTCTAGCTCTGTTGCTCATGGGCCAATTATTTAATTTGGAGTTCGAAAGGGTGTTTGAGTTGAGTAGGTTTTTATTTGTGCAATCCACCATGAAAGTTAAGTCCGCTAATTAGACTTAGATCTCGTTAAAAATATGAGATAGGGCTCGCTCAGCGGTCACGCAAAGTTTCAAGATAATGGAAGTATTTTGTCGCAGTGCATTAGGGTTTTATTTTACTTCGATATCGAAAAACTTCCACTAAATGAACGTCGATTCTTCAAAAAAGAATAAGCTCGGAAAATTAACCGAGCAAAACTTCAAGGACCTCAGTCAGAATATCATTTAAACTTTAAACTTTCGAAGCAACTCTTTACTGAGGATGGCTAATTAGGAATTTTCCAGGAAAACTACAATAGAACGGCAAAGCAAAGTGCTCGCTGAAACTAGGACGAGCTTTTGAAGCGGGATTTATTTCGGTTCAAATGGCTCTCCACAGGTGGTGTTCATTAATGAGCTTTATTTGCTTCATTCCCTATGTCAGAAGAATGACTTCCAGATGGGATTCCTTAACTCAAGTCAGCTCTCGATGTTTCTCTGTTCGCGTCCGCGAATTTTGCGGCATCGCATTAGATTTGCTCAAAATTCTTCCGCTCCGCTGGTGAAAATCCCACCATATAATAATAGCCCAGTGTTGCTTGCTTGGTCCTTCCGTCCATCCTAAACTAATAGCGAGACTGTCAGCTGAGGCAGTCTGTATCAGTCATACTGAAAATAACATTGTTTCATGTCGGAGTTATAATAAATAAGACGGCATCGTAAGAATTTAATATCATTTGTCCCGCCATTTGTGGCTGGGCGCGTCCACTAGTAAGTATCATAGTACTGAGAACTGCATCCACTTTAATATCCTACTTCTTAAGCTTTGACTCACGTTCATTCTTTATGCCCAGTCAAAGTTTCTCTTAATCATTTACACTTCCTGGAATCTTCCATTCTTGATCAGTTGCTTTATTTCCTATTGCTTTTAGGGAAGTAGCAAAATTATATTATCCACAACAAGTATAAAATCATTCCGAAAAACACATGAAGCTTCATGCGCAAGGCGGAAGCACTCTGTGATTCTAATTTAATGTCCACGCGAGAAATCTGGAGAGAATAAGGTTACGAAACTTTAAAAGGATTTTACTAAGCTCAGCACAACAGTAGGTTTCACCACGTTTCAAACATGTGCATTTGAAATGTCTTTGCTGTCCTCCACTCTGTTATTTCATTTATATTTTCCAGTATCAAATTTCAAGCCCTCGCAAATTTCCGCATCCTAATCCCAGCGGCCCTGCATCTCAGTTGCAAGGAAGCAAAGGCATGCAAATTTGCGTGCACATCAAACTCGGGATTCAATTAGAGCAGTTTGCTTTCAAGATGCACTCTGGCAGCGCAGCCTCAACGTGGCATGTTTTGCCACCACGACTTAGTGCTGTCGTCCCACCGCACGCAGCGCTAGATCGGTTCCATAACTACTGCATTACAGTTGTCCCACCGCATGCAGCGCCAGATCGGTTCCACAATTACTGCTCTACAGTCGTCCCACCGCATGCAGCGCGAGACCGGTTCCATAACTACTACTGTACAGTCGTCCCTCTCATACCGCACTAGATCGACTCCAACAAACACCCGATTTACAGTCGTCTTGCGTGCGCATAGAGCGCTAGAAGACGCTGGCAGTGCCAGGAATAACCGCTATGTCGTCTAATTCCCTTCTTGTATTATGCCTTATTCGCTTCTCATGACACCAATATATTCCGTGCCATTTGATGTGCCAGTGTTACCCGTTGTTACTGGCAGCACGGTTTTGTCGTTCAATACGATCCAGGCTTGTGTAAAATGGGTTAGAATTTAACGAGAACGTTTTACTATTCATTCCTTCAGTACTTTGTAGAGCAGCGCAGTTCATTTCTAGAATATAATCAACTGCCCATAAACTTACAGTAACACTGCCATTTAAAGCCTCACGCCCTTCAGCGCTGAAAGCGAGAGTGCGATGTCATCTGCAATTTCTGCAATTTCACCTGAGGCATCATTGCAAGGACGAAAAAATTCTTGGCTTCTAGTGTAATATTCACGGTAGAAATACGGATAAAAGCTCCGTGAAGTTGCACTCGAATATTTGCCCAGGTTATGTGTGGTCAAGCAATAAGGGAACTTCTAACGAAGAATCAGTGTTGGCTGACGCGCTGTTCAAGAACCTTCGTCGATTCTTACCGCGTGGAATGAGAACCTGCGTCTACGTGTGAACAACCGCAAGTCTTTCTTCTTCACGTAAGGAGTGTTTTTTTTGTCCTCAGACACTCAATATCTGAGAGCGTTAATGAATAAGCGTAATCAATATGCCTCTGTGTGCGTAGGCACGATAAAAGGAATTCTATATTGGGAAGTGTTCTGGAAAATAAATGATACAGGGAAGCCAGCTAGTAGATACAAAGCCCAGAGAGCGATAAAAGAGAATCTGTCGCGCCAAATGATTCCAGACTTTTTCGGCAGGCGAAATCTTGTTGCAATAGATGAGTCTGAGCCAAGATCGACTGCTTCGATTGATCTCGACCGCACATAATCAAAATAGACGTGAACGACATCTGAGCTCTGGCGCCTGATGTGCTTGTGTTGTCTTCGTGGAACTTCGAGAGAAAGAAACGTCGCGACTCGGATGAGGTGCCACGTATATCTTCAGACACAAACTTCTGAGAATTGGTTTCGCATCAATTCTAAGTCCACAGAGACACAAAAATATGGCAATACTCTAAAACATACACAATGCCGTACGTGACCTTGAGAAATTTTATATTCCATGTCGGAGAAAAACAATTGAAAAAATAGAATTTTGCAGAAAAACAAAAATGGGGGACATTTCTTTAAAATATGCACCAGGACTTTTTTTCGGTTTTCTCGCCAATGATTTCCTTGAATCGTTGGCTGAAAATGACATTTGGAGGATCTCCGGGACGCATTTCATATTCATGCAATAGGTTACGGAAAGCGTTAAAAAATGTATGGAGGCAGCCTCATGAAAATCAGCACGTATGTTCAGTGGAATATCATTTGTCAGTGCGCGTGGTTTGCATTCAGGAATTGAAACTCTTACTTTTCCTCGGCCTCCTTTGCTTTCATGCTACCTTTCTTCATGCGCATGTGTCATGAATCTTTTACTCTTTTCAAAGAGCTTTTATTAGGTTTGAGCCCTAACTCTCGTCGTTACTCAAAATGTTATGTCGTCACTCTCGCTATGGTCACAGTTGTCTGCACTATAATTTCAGCAAACATTCCCAGGGGAAAGCTCACCAATAATCGGATGTCCAGATATGTCAATGTTCCGATGAAAATGTTCCTGAGTCGGCCAATGAAGCCCTCTAATATGCGGTTAGTCAGCATCGTCCGTAGCATCGTTGTGCTATCGCCGATTATCGATGTGCACTCGACGTGTTCTGGACGACGCAACGTTTGCAAGGAGCTTAGCCTGGAGCTATTGGTTGGAACCATTGGCTGGAACTGTTGGCTAGAACTAATGGTTGGAACCATTGGCTGGAACTATGGNCTGTTGACTCGAAACTATTAGCTGGAACTATTAACATGGAATTATAGGCTGGAAATATTGGCTGTAGCTACTAGCATGGAACTATTGATTGTAACTATTAACTGGAACTATTGGCTGGAATTATTAAGTAAGCATCGTGAGGGAAAATATTGGCTAGAACGATTGGCATAGAACTATAACTTGGAAGTATGGGCATGAAATTATTGGAACTTGGGCTGGAATTATTGGCTAGAAATATTGGCATGGAACTATTGATTGGAACAATTGGCACGGAAAAACTGGGATGGAATTATTGGAACTTGGCTGGAACATACCATTGAAACAATCACACTAAACATACCCTAGAAACAAACTTACAAACTAAAATTAGAAGCGATTCCACTAAAATTCCTCTTGAAACAATCCCATCCAATTTACCCTAGAGACTAACTCCCAAACTAACCCTAGAAACATTCTCACCAAAATTTTCGTAGAAACAGTCCCACTAAAACTACCCTAGAAACTATGCCCCCACACTTTCCTTCGTAACGATCCCAGTAAAACTACCCTAGAAACCATACCACCACATTTACCCTAGGAAAAAATCCCACTAAAACTCCCCTAGAAACCATGCCACCACACTCACCCTAGGAACAAATGCGATAGAACATGCGATATGCTTCCTCACAGTCCACTTCACCAAATCTGCTTCTTGGTCTTCCGGCCACTCGCGTTTGATATTCACAAATAACTCGAAAATTTCACGGACGGAAAACGTAGTACAAGTTTTCCCACACATTCAAATGCTCATTCATTAAATATACCAAAAGTGACTTCTTTTTCTTGAGCAGACAAATTTATAATGCTTCAATGCGACCACAATACACCTAAAAACAAAGACAGACTTGCACCACAAACCCTGTAAACACAGCTTCTCTCCTGCCCTTCCCATCTCCTTCCCCCCCTTCTCCACCGAACTCCGCATGGCAGCCGGAGAATATCATTCCTGCTGCTGATGGAAACTACATCTGATGCAGGCGCTCATATCGCGAGGCAAGTCAATTACTGCCCAGACAATATGAAGCCATCGAAAGAATCGCGTCCGGTAAGATTATAATTATCGTTCCGAGTGGACAGGGACGAACTTCTTTGCCGTCCCATAAAACTTTCTTCCATGCGCTCATTATCGTGGCTGAAGTGCGCCCGGCATCTGGTCGGACAGATGTGGTGAGGACGTTCTCTTTTCGAGCATTTTATCTTTTTTCAGGTATTTGTGCATTTTTATCTTCTTACGTTCGCTGCTGACATTGGGGACCAGCAGTAAAACAAAGTGTCCTAGTATGATGAGTAATTATTGCACGTTAAAATTGTGATGTTCGTTTTGCAGCATTGAAATTGGGTACAAGTGAGTGATGGTGCATTGTCAATAAACGGTTTTTATGCATTGTGTGCACTGTGAATGTATGTTTAATACTTGTTAGAAGTTCGGGTAAGCAAACGCTTCGCACGTGAACCAGATGAGGCTTGCACCGATAATTATCAGCTTCTATTTATTCTAAGGGTTATTTACAAAAACGCACAATGAAAGAAATAATGTAAAAAGCTCTAAGCTTATGTGGTGGGACAAGAATTCAGTGAAAAAACTCTCACGTTAAAAGGTGGGCCTGGAGGGCTGCGTACCACGTAAAAAATCTTAAGTGCAGACACTCACGAAATTCCGATAATAATGGGAATTGTTGCAGAAACCTTGATCGTCATCTAAAACAAACCAAATGCTTTGGTGAAGAGGCTTCATATCTACCGAGGCAGAGGTCATTTTCTTATTGAATGAAGACCACGAGTCTCTGGGTAGTTCTACGTTTTCTTGAAGCATCGTGAGGAGGTGCATAATCTTGATGGAATTGCCACTATTGATTTTGAAGAATTTTTTAGCTTAGAAAAAACAGTGAATAATTTAGTGCCATCTCTGCTGCATTTCCTTAGTTTGATTCGACTCCTGAATCCGCAAAACATCGAAGACTTCAAGCGGTATGTTTTGGCCCCTCCACAGGCCTTTGGTATTTCTGAGGCTTTATTCGAGTCACTCAGCTGCGAACACACTTTCTACCAGCACAGAATATGAAGATGATCCTGGATCAGAATGCTAGAGGATGTCCAACTCGCCTCCGTCACGAATGCCATGAGACGAGAGACCTCGAGCTGGAGGGTCCCGATCGATTTGATATCACAAACGCCGTGTCTTCTCAAAGGCTACATGAATAAGTTGTTCCTTTTGGTGCTTGTGTGAAAACACTTTCAGGTTTAAACCGGAATGTCTGATATTTTGTTTCACACTCCTCGGCCACGTCTCTGTTTTTTTTTAGTGTGGCCTCTATTTATTAAATGGAAATTCTCTCGAATAGCTTTCTAAGGGATGGAATGGTGACATTGCGACATTGGTTTTGGCCTGTTGAATCTTTTGCTTCCTTCGTCGGATATTATTTCTTAGTGAAACTTCAATCCTACATTTTAAAAGTGTTGACTGAGTTTTACAACCGTTTTTGACGCTCAATTTTTTTTCAGAAATACTATTTACTCTCACTGCACTGATTGCACTGCACCCAACTCCACTATATAAGACAGCGCTAATGACGCCCTAGTAAGCTAACATATACCTCAAATCATGCACTCTACGTCTAATCGAAACGATTCCAAAGAGCAATTCAATGAAAGTTATTAAAAAAACACTTCAATATCAGACGTATGGCCTATTTACTTCTTGCTCTTCCTGACTTAAGTATTACATTTCCATAGCCCAGTCTGTAATGTGTAATTTTTGCTGTGTAATAATAATATATTAAACAGAATAATACGATATTTTTCACAAAATAATCTAGCAGTGTCATGTTTCGCACATCGGTTCACCATTGAGTACGGCTCGTAATTTCCCTGCCTTTCAATAGACTTGCTGTCGTCCATCGAATGTTCGCTGTCTCGCCTCATCGAACGAATTGTAGAAAAATTCGCCCAGTGTTTCAAATTATCGTCATTGATTTCACTACTCCACGAATAGACCCCAGTCGTGGTTTCCCAGACGTAGAACGTCGTATGACGAAGAAACGGTGCCGCTTTTACCTTGGGTGGCATCATAAAAAAGATAGCTCGTTGTGTCGAAGTATCAATATTTTCTTTGCCGATAAGAAGAAGGTCTAATATCCGACCTTTGAGTACAGCCGGAAATTATTCACGAATTTCGCTGCAGCCCCGCTGCATTGTACCTTTTATACCGCTTTGTTAGAGGCTTGGCTTTAGAGCAATGCAGCCGCTGGTTCTTCTCGACAGTAGAGCTTGTGTTCACCTTTCAAAAGTATTTCAAGTTACGCAAATGTACGGCAAACACGTCCGTATGCTGTCACAATTTATGCTTCAAACCTGGTCGTGAGAGCCCGGACAAATAGGTCCGATGGAAGGAATTTTACGTCGGAAATGAGTTCAGGAACGTGAGCGAAATGTTCACCTGGTTAATGGGATTATAAATGACTGGTTATTGGTAGATGCGATGCATCATTTGCGGAATGAAAAGGATAAACGTAGGTGTTCAGTGGTGGGTTGTGCTCTTCTGAGAGTCGGAAACGTCTCTCTTGAATCTAAACACCTCTTCAATAACTATTTTTGCATCACTGCGTTTACTGTTTGGTAAAGAGTTTCGTCGGAACTTAAAGGCCATCATTTTGACGTCCTCCATTTATCTCGCCGTTAAGCAAACTTAATGAATCTCGAACAGGCAAACGTGATTTTCACTTCATCTGATTTCTTCAATCACGAGTACAAATGTACTCACTAATCCAGTTTTAGCTCGCATCAGAGTACTGATGCTAGTGATGTGAATCAAATTCGTAAACTAGCATTCTAAGAGATAGTTGAACCATCGAAACACGGATCACGGTCATCGAACTATACAAAATTAAATCCTACGGCACATTCCACCCAATGCGTGATCCCCAACTTCGGCATACATATAAGAAAACTACCAGAATTACCGAAGGCTGCAGGGGTCGATTGTTCAAAATCCGCGAAAACGCATTTTACCCCCAGTCAAAACAGCTACACGCTTGCATAGCTGGACAATTCCACTGCGGGACGCAGGTTTATCTTTTGTGCATGCACCCCTCGCTTTGTTCGTGTGTGTATTTTCGCAAGCATTTTTCCTTAGATTCCAGGGCTTTAGGGCACAGCGTTTGAGAATGACCGACTCCCTTACTTCCGTGGTCGTCGCTCCGATGGGCTACAATGCTTGTGCTGACAGATTTATGTACATTTCGGTCGCTTCTGCAGGACGCGCTTTTCAATGCCACTTTGCCGAATGGAATTCAGCGATGCCATTCTCATCTTGTTGCATAAAGGATCGAACTCTCCAGATCACCGTGTCGAAACTTGTCACTTAAAAAATTACGGTCATAAAGACGGAGCTGTACGTGCATGTTTTTTGTAACTATCATTTCCGAGACATTCGCTGCAAGCTTTTGCGCGTTTTAGAAAATTTCAAGAATTTGGCGTCTTGTAGGAATTTGCATCGCGTACAATTGGGCACTCAAGAGCAATTTTGGAAATTTCGTTTCCCATCTATTGAAGGTTTTTATTTTTTGAGCATGAGATTCGAATCCCAATTCAAATGAATCATTTCAAGACACGATCCTCTCGTATACTAATGCTGAAAATGGTATTTTTCTTCTTTTTGAGTTGACCTTCAGCCGAAAATACTAAAAATATTTAGAAAGTTGGGTGACATTTATGTTGCATAAAATTGACTTCAATCAATTTCATTCTGATGTTAAATATTCCCACAGTTCATTTCCGAAAGCATTTACGTCCATTTGAAAAGGGACTTATTTTCACGGTAGCGTGAGCCAGAAAACTATTTGAATTTTTTAATATTAACCTTTGGAGCTATAAAATGCTGCGTTCTTTTATATTTTTGGTAGAGAAAGAGACTGTCCATTGCAGCTTAACGAATGCAGGGTTATAGAGGAAAATGGAGACGTGAAGGGTTCATGATGAGTAGAAATTCAATAGCAACAGCTGGATTTTACCTTTTTATTGCCCGAGCTCTCGCACTCCTCCGCAGAGTTCGTTATCACGGGAACGCGTCGTGAAAACATCAAACACATAAGGTGCACGAGCGTATCTGTGCTACGGATTGTTACAATTTTGAGGAAAATTTTTAAAATAGAAGGGCGGGTTGAAAGGTATGAACAGCACTTCAACACAGAAAAAGACAAGCAATTTGTTCTTTTTGAGATGAGAAACTGGATTCATGCCGAGCTTTTTCAATTTGTTCGCGTCAGACGTAAACATACGGCTTCTTGGAACGAGTTTCTACGTCTTTGATATTGAATTGTGACCAGATGCTGTATTGAGCTTAAAAATCATAACTTTAGTTGCAGTTAACTTAAAAAATGCCTGCTCTATGTACGTTCCAATGAGCGCGTTAGAAAACATTTACCGGAACAAGCTCCTGTTTTTTGTTATCAAATGGCAAAACTAGGCCTCAAATCACGGTTATTTTGACTGGCAATATTCTAATGCAAGCTAAGTTAATTTCCTGCAGTGGCACTCAAGGGAAACTCAATCATGTGGAAAAAATATTAAGTGTTGTGAAGAAAATCTAATAATGTAAAATGTTTAACTGTAATTGAAATGATTTGGCATAGAGGGAATTTCATTTGGACGTTGTGCTCGATTTTGCAAATGTGAGAGTAGATCGATAAATAACATCACCGCAAGGTTTGCGAAACGGAAGGACTTGAAAAAATAAAATATAATGAAAAATATCGAAATCCGGAGAAGACCTGCGAACTAAATTCTGACGTGGAATTCTGACGAGTACAACGATGAATTTAACTTACTTTTGTGCTGTGTTGGAAACAATTGTTGCTGGCTCACTGGATGGCACGTCTGAGTGTAATTCAGCTAGCTCTCTGACCGTCTAAATTAAAAGTTTACGTAAAAACTCTGGAATCAAGATCATGCATGCTGCAAATTCTCGCGCATCAACGCTGTTAAGTCATTTATATCAGAATTAGGTACTTATTTTTCTTCCTCTCTTGAAATTTCTTATGATGCACTTCCAAAATTGGAAAATTACTTCCCCCTCATATTGCAGGCTTCATGTCCAGAGCAAGAGACACTTGCTTAGATTCGTGTGTCACCTGCGATCTCTCGCGCTTCCACTTGATTGACTATGCGGATGAGACGTCACGAAATCTTTGACCAGTTGACGGTCACTGCTCAGGTAGCGGCGGAGCATTCATACGGTCTGTGCAGTCAACAGTGACCGTGTGAACACGGCGACCGCGTCGTCCACTTATGTCGGCAGTGACCGTGTGAATACAACAACCAAGACGTCCACAGTACCGGCAGTTGCCGTCGACTTCTTAAATGTGTAATTCATCAGTGCTCTACTGAAGCTTTTTTACAGAATATGGATTAAAGCTTTCTTCACTTCGCCTGAAGATTTTATTTTCAGTTGGGTTCGGATGGGTAACTTACGAAATGATAGTAGACGATCGACTCAATCACTTCAAAGGGATTGTTGAACATTTAAATTGTCGCTTAGCCTTCAAAGAAGCACCATCTGTACAATCTTGAAGAGTAGTTTTTCACTACAATATTTTGATGTCACTTTAAGTGGTGATGATTTAGTACATATCTCACAGCTCAATTTAAAAACTTTCCTTATTTTTCGACCTGATTATGGATCACCTGTTTTATGTGGAAGAGAAAAATTCTCGAGAAAAATCTCTTACTTTTTTCGGAAATTTTTCTTCCAAGCAGAACGCACGCTTCGCTTCACATTCAGTACAAATTTGAATAACTGAATTTGTTTCTAGAAATTATTACTTCTGCCTCACAACTTCGAATTGCTCGACTTTTTTAATTTTTCCTCTACCATATCAGCTAAAACTTCAATCGAAGATAACTTTTTATCAAAATCTGCGAACTTTTATACCTTAGAAGGTAGCAGGCGCTCTGAGCCGTCCGAGCATCCGAGGCTTTATCTTGATGGCCACACTTGACTTGGTCAGGTCTGCTCTGAGCAGCGGTTGTGATCTGTCCTCGAATTGATCCAGGGTCTGTGACACGACTGAGGCTGCTGGCACACAGACGGAATGGGTCCAGGGTCTGTGACACGACTGAGGCTGCAGGCATACAAACAGAATGGGTCCAGGGTCTGTGACACGACTGCACGACTGAGGTTACTACAGATAGAATTATCTGAACGAGAACTTGCGTTTCACTCTTTTATCTCTCCCTCATTGAAATACCGCTCTCAAATTAAAATTCTAGGACAGTTGAGTTCGCGCAGACCGCATAGACTGCATGCGTCGCTGCCGTCTGGACATTGTGCGACCGTACTACTTTGAAATGGAGAGTCCATTGAATGCTTATATGAGATGAGCTACTCCAATGATTACCTACCTTAAAAAAATACTTATGTAAATGACATATTGATTTATTGATGGCTTGCCTTACTGGTATTGTCTATGTACGAGTATATGTTGACACACCTTACTAATATTACCTATGCATTTGAAGTTCTAAAAAGTTTGGGACAAATTAAAACAATTTTTTTTAGAAGTCTGAACGATAAGAAAATTAAACTTTTAGGATATCCACTATTCTTCTAGTCAACTGTGTATCAGTATTTGGGGGATGCACAGTTTTTGTTTGCTTTGTTGGTCCGTCTCTCTGTCACGCTCTTCAGGATTTAGAGAGGATAAAATTCCCGGGTCCGTATTTCTAAACTAATGGCGAGACTTTCAGATAAGGCAGTCCGTATCAGTGATACTGAAAATA
>VOMN01089990.1:0-21116 GCA_014899125.1 Orchestia grillus | reverse complement strand
AAATATAATATATTGCATTGTTTTGTTCAGACCAGATTAGGTTCAAATTGATCACATTTGGTTCATATTGTGCAAGTCTCAACGAAAACAAATGGAAGCGGTCAGACGGCAGCAGTATGACTTCATTCAAAAGAACATTTCATTCAAAATGATATGAGTTCATTCAAAACAACATGAGTTCATTCAAAACAACATGAGTTCATTCAAAAGCCTGGGTACTAATTCGAGCATTTGTTTGCTCTTTCCTTATCAAAATTATGTGGTTGAAAGTGTCATTCTCAAAAGCATCGAATTGAATAAACTGTAACTGAATTTTCCGATCAAAAAAAGTAATTGTACAGAGTTAGTTCTCATGAAATATGCTCCCACACAGTCAGTAAACTTTTATGGAAATGAAGTTTTGAAACGAATAAATTTCTTTGATGATGATTTTGATGTTGCATGTGAAAATAAATTTTTCTGGTCCTTCGATCTTGGAAAATAAGTAAATTGCGCTATAAATTCCCAGAAGATAGCACTAAATTGCGGTATAATGTAAACCCTCATACCAGCTAAGTAAGCTCATGCAGAACCAGAATCATATGTCTGCGTTTAACCATTTATCACTATTTTGATTCACTCTGTATAAGAACAAATTTATACCCAGAAACAGAAATAACTTCTAAATAATTTTTACTCCTACTGTTACGCAGACGAATTTTCAACTCTGTTCACGATTTACTCAGCCATTAACTCAATTACAATCACTTCTACGCAACATTTTTATACCTTGAATTTTCTACGACTATAGGATGAATGACGGCTTTCTGTTCGGTCTCACCGTCTCATCTTCATTTCCTTAATACTTTCACCTACAGGAGTCGCACTTGATTTTACAACAAGGCTCGAAGCTCTAAAGTTGCGAGTGACAGCAGTGCTTCGCTGTGTTCCGTTGATGGCTGTGCTTCGTTGATGGCTGAGCTTTGTTGATGGATGTGCTACATTGATGGCTGTGCTACGTTGATGGCTGTGCTTCGCTGTGCTCTGTTTATGGTTGTATTTCGTTGATGGCTGTGCTTTGTTGATGGATGTGCTACGTTGATGGCTGTGCTTCGTTGATGGTCGTGCTTTGTTGATGGATGTGCTATGTTGATGGCTGTACTACGTTGATGGCTGTGCTTCGTTATTGTTTCGTTATTAACACTGTCATTGGTGAACTAGATAAAAAGAGAAAAGCTTCAACGGAAATGTAATTAACAAATCATCCTCGAGACTATTCGTTATGAGGGCCAACTGGGGCAAAGAAGCTTGTTGTGAGAATGCACTGTTTCGGTTCCAGTTCATGGTTTTGATCGAACTTTTTACATCTCTGCCCACGCAAGTAGATCGTTGCACGGGCAGAGATGTAAAAAGCAGGATCCCACATAAGTTTTGCCGTCGCATACCCTGCTGATAAATTTGTTTTTAAATGAACTATGCGGACTAGTCTTACTTTATTTCAAAATGTGCTTCGGGGAAGAAGAAGGACACTTTTACGTCGCGCCGACGTGTGATAAATGGGTTTCATTCAAAGCATTTTTGCTTTCATATATTTGATGTACAGTGAGAACCTCGAAACTGGCAATAGAAGATAGAATTTGTCAAAACATGAGACTAAGTTCAAAGTTATGTGGTGCTAAGTCTTCATTAATTTTTATAAAAAGTGGTAGTCGTTTTGGCCTGACCTGCACAGTAGCCAGTGAAGTGATCAGTTGAAATGCACCGACATTTTTTCTTATAGCATTATGCCTCTCAAAAATTCAACGAAAAAAATTATTTTGCGAACTTGCTTTTTTTGTATACTTTCTTAACTGACAAAAGATTGTTTCCAAAATATCCTTCAGTCTTATTTATAATATTTTCACCGCGTGATAACATCACGACAATAAAAACTTAGGTATTCAATAAGTAACAAATAATTAAAAATAGCTAATAAAGTGAATCAAGCCCTTGTAATATTGAAAAGGAACGAGATTCTTTGGTGTTTATATATACATTTCTAAAACTAAACCTAACTCGAAAAAATTTGTCCCCATTTGTTAATATGAATAAGAGATTCTACCTAAGCATAAACTTCGTCTCTTCCCAGATGAATTAAATATTTTTTGAGAGTAAAAACTTGCTTTCAGTGCTGAACCCCGCTGATAAAATATATATTAGATGCACGAATGCTTTTTCTGTCATCCATTACATTTAGATGAAATTTCTCCGATCATTACCGATGCCGGAGAGCAAACGCAGAGCTTCGTTAACGAAGTCGCAATTTATTTTTTGTGGTGGGTTTTGAGCCCATCTTTACAATAGTTTCGAGCCAGTCAGTGCTGTAAAAAACGAGCCAGGGTTAGGTTAGGTTACGTTAGGCTAGGTTACGTTAGATTAGGTTAGGTTAGGTTACGTTAGGCTATGTTACGTCAGATTAGGTTAGGTTAGGTTTGGTTAGGTTAGGTTAGGTAAGGTTAGGTTGCCTCAGTGAAATGGCTGCGAATCTACGAGCTCAAAACTCGAATTTGAACAATGCGAGCATTCCTTGCTCATAGAGTTCCCGAGACGTTTCCGTCACTTAAGATTCACTCAAATTTAATTGAGGATTACTCATCAATGAGTCGAAAAACTTGTACGTTGCTGACCGACAATTTCTCATGTCTACCACGCGCATGCCTAATTAGGTAATCGCGCATTAAATAACTTAGCTATAACGCGTAAGACTATGCCAAAGGAATAAAATTGTTTGCATGCAAACTCTGGTACTCACACACTCCCAACATCAGATGCATACCCGATACAAGGATATAAAGAATTATCCGGAAAAGTACGGGCTTCTCAGTTTGAGATTTGGCTGCCAATTATACAAGAGTGTAAAGCCTGCACGGTATTTAGGTAACCATTAAATTTTCCTTAAAAGTTCTTTCGGAGATTAGTAGTCTCTGACAATGACATGAGCTTCGTCCGTGAGAGCGCAAAGTCGCTCGATAACATTGGTCCACGGAACCAGGCCACCAAGGGAACCCTCGCAAAGAAAATTGACCCAAAAAAGCTTGCACAGAGTTTCTTCACGGTGTTGTCTCGGGAAATTCGAGGAGGGAAGGTCGGGCTTCCAGCAGCTCAATTTTTCGTAAAATTTAAATAAACACAAATAATAAACTTAGAAGTAAAAAATCTAGTTTTTCTATGACAAATGATTCTTCCAAATACTTTCTAGCGTTGAACAATAAACGATTCTGTTCTTCAGTGGCAGCCTGCTAAATATATGAGCTTCGCATGCTTGTTTTAAGAATGTGTACGGTGTAAGAATGTGTAAGTTCACTGAGCTTTCATAGTTTTCTAGTGTATCATTTAGTAAGATTTCAATTCCACTGTGATCTTTGTCCATTTATTCATTATACTCCAAAGGAAATTCTAAGTAAAGGCAGCCTTTTGGAGCAGTGCTCCAGGAACAATTTAGTATGATAACAAACGATGCTTTTGGTTGGAGAGTTGAACTTGCTTATTGTTCAACACGAGGCTAATAGAAAAAGAAAAATACTCCTTTAAGCCTACAAAGACGGTCTAGCCACGGTCTTCTAAGCCTAACTATAAGTATAACAAGAAATGCATTTGTAAAATATTTTCTTTCACATGTGAATTTTTTCAGGCCATAAAAAGTGAAAACTTTGTGTTTATGGGCCGCTAACATCTTTTTTCCTCGTACAGAGGTCCTACTGTGATGGTAACGACGTGAAATGTTGAATCTAAATGCACAGTTCCCCGTGCTCAGCAGTAGTTGTGTTGCATCTCATTCACTGCAGAATATTTTAACAAATTGTGAAATAGAAACTGATACCGAAGTATAGATTTCTTTTAACGAGGCCTTGTTTTAGTCATATGCGAATTCCATTGCTCTCATGTGGGATGCACATGTTTTGAAATTAAAATACACGTTCTAGAAGATGATACTTCGGTGTTCAGTATAAAAAATTTTGGGCATGCGAGCTCGCGCATTTGGGTGCTTTAACCTTTTTTAAATATTCCCTGGGCCAAAATAACTTTACTGCGAGTCCTATGATGCTAAACGTCCCGCGCTGAGTGCAGCTCTGCAACATTTTTGTCAGCCGTAGCCGTACATTCACGTTTCTCTGCACATTTAAACTGCGGATTTTGAGCTGTCGTATTTTCCGGCCTGAAACACGACGCTGAGCGCAACTTTTCCATGTTTGGGATCCGGAAACTTTTGAGAAGAGCACTCGAGTGCCGCACAGGAGGGGGGGGGGCGAGGCACCTCAGCTGAGTGATATCAGAGCAGAGACGGATGGGTCTAAGGATGGATGGCCTGCCCCCGGTACAAAAGAAGCTCCTGCTACCTTCCTTGAATAAAAAATTTATTCCAGATCACGGGCAAACTGGCTCAAGTACATAGCATCAAAAGGTGGGGTATGCAACTGAGTTGGTGCTTTGAAGTTGTGCATACTTTCAAGAAAGGATACGCTAGGGACTCTGATGAATTTTTTTAGAAAAGTTGAAAATTATAAAAGCTTGGTTAATTGAAGATCGTTAGGTTTGTACAACTTCGTAAGAAAATATGTTTCAATGACAACAATGGACTGAAATTACTTGTTTGAGTTCGGCCGTAGAAATAAAACAAAAGTACATAAAAACCTCGGGTCAAAATATTTCTAATCATTTTTTATTTGTGATCGATGTCAAACTGTTCCCTTGCACACAAGACTAAAATTAAAAGATTTTTGCTACGGTAATTATAAAAAAATACCATCTTAGCAACACGCACTCATAAAATTATTGCTCCGTTTTTTCAGTGCAGTCCGAAGTTTACATCAGCATGCTTAATGCTGAAGCTGAAATCTTTCATTATAGAAAAAAGCATGGTTTCTAAAATTTGAAGAAGACGTCAGTTACATATTAAAATAGCACCCAATCATTGGAATACTGCTTAGCCCAGTGGAAGTTAGAGCTCATTGAATATTCATCATTGATTGAAAATCTTTTTGACTTCTTAGAAGGGGGGGAGGCAGAAGGCGTGGGTCGCTGTGTCGATGTTCGAAATAACCGGCATGGTGGACGCCCGACTTCAAATAAATTCAGATACCAATATCGAAAGGCTCTTCCAGGTCTAAATTTACAATTTCTGAGCTTCGAAATCCGTGAAATGTCGAAGAAGAACGTGAAATGTTCAGTTCTCTGAGGCTGTTTAAGAAGAAATTTGAAAATGGAGGAATTAAAATACGCTGGGTTAAGAGAGGCCGCAGGAGAGATAAATAAGAGAGTGTAAAGAGAATGAGATAGAGATAAAAGCAAAGTTGAAATAAAAATGAAAGAAATGCTCTGATCATTAAAGTTTTTACTGAAAAAGGAACGGAAGGACAGAAATATAATCGATCTAAAAATAAATATCCAAATATATTAGATATGAAACTGCATGTGAGAAGAAACATATTTGAAAATAGAGCTATTTAATTTTGACTTTTAATTGAAGTTATTCAAAAAATTTTCCATCGATTTCAATGACACCTGGAAACTAAGAATCAACTAAATTGTGATTATTTTTAACAAAGCAGTGGCCTGTAGCAATAACTGCTCGCTTTAACTAGGCGTCAGTCTGTAGCAACAACTGCTCGCTTTATCTAGGCGTCGGTCTGTAGCAATAACTGCTCACTTTAACTTTCAGTGCTTTAAAAATGTAGTACGGTGAGCTCTCAGGCTTACAGCTAAAATAAAATATACCACCACTTTGATGAATCCTGAGGAGTTTTCCGGCATAAAATTCGTTCAAAATTTCATTGAACTCTTTCTCTTGCCTGCTTCTTTGCCTTGGACGTCGCGCTACGTTTGATTGGCAATTTTATGAACTGATGCTTTGATATCAATGCAAATTTGTACTGATAAACTGTGTGCTCATTGTGCAAATGATTTCCATGTACTCTGAGGGTAGTGCTTCATATTCCAGTGGCCATATACTCGTATATTATTAAAAACGATGTCCAAGCTGCCTATAAGCGGTACAAAGTATTTTCTAACGCTCGTACAAAGTTGAGCTCCAGTGCAATTTAGAACTCCTGATTTCCTTGAGCAATTATAAGCTATAGTAGAAATAGAATCTTGTCCTTGTCTTTTGCTGCGGTCTGAATGAGAGACCGACACACTGTTCAGATGTTGAGGCATTACTTGTGCTTTTACTTTTTTTTGAAACCATGAGCCGTCAACCACCTTCTCTGTGTGAGAAGAAATGATCCGTGCATTCGACCTAGAGAGCATGCAGCTCTGATTATCATGTCTTAGTGAAGGTGCTGAAATTATGGTCTGATGGCGTGGGAAATTAAGCGTAATCTTAAGGTATCCAAGCCGTTTAGTATGACAATAAATCACATAATATCGGGATAGTCAAAATTTGAAAGGCGAGTCTCAAGTTTGGTATTCGATGCACTCAATTATCGTTCAGTACTATGCTACTTATTACAATACTGCTCATTTTTTACATTTTCTAATATGTTGTAAAATTGATGTTATTGGAGCTCTATCATCATCGGAGACATAGAATAAGCATAAAATAGTGTGATTACCTGTACTTTATTTATTATTCAAGCTGCTACTAAGCACTAGCACTGTTGGTAGTATTTAAGTACTTCCAAATGTTTAGTAATCTTTTTCCCTTCTTAATTTTTTCAGCGTGTGACATCAGAAGAAAATATAAAGGAATGCATCGATAAATCTATTAATTAATACCTATATATTTATTTACATGTTGAATTCTTCTAGATTCCTGCTGAACAGCTAAGAAAACTGCCAAAAATTTCCGGAAATATTCCTCAACCTCACTCGTTTATTTGGCTGCATCTTAGCTTCAAATAATAAGTGCGATTAACCCGTTGCCAGAAGCGATGTGAGCAGTTGATTGGTTAAGGCAAAGGTGGATATCAACCAGGACAGTAAGGAGAAAAAAACTCTGTAGAAGACTGATCAATAAGCCGAGGGTAGAATAGGATTTGATACCTCGGGCATGGTTAAAATTTCTTTTGTACAGGCTGAGTTGTGTGCTGGAGCGAGTTCGGCTTATATTCTCTCAAAGGGTATAACATTTCGAAGGTGGGACAACTTGAAAGTTAATTTTTCTGTTTATATGTGTTCGCCAAATTATACGCGAATTATCTTGGTCTAAGAGGGAAATACACAACTGAGACTTCTGTAAAAGTATGTAATACAAATCTGATCGCTAAACTTACTTTTAATGGTAGAGTTAACTTAATATTCGAGCCTAACATTGTGCCTTTTCTGCAGGTTTATTTGGAGAAATTTAAAGTCTGAGAAGAAAGGTAATTCGAACATAATTTTTTTCTTCTATAAAAAGAGAATTAAATACGTCAAGGACAGGATTGAAGTTCAAAAGTAGCTTTTGCCATTGATTTTTAGTGATAAGGGCTTAGTTTGTTGTTTTAGTACTGAAATGTATGGACCGATAAAGCATCATATCTGAAAAATTTCGGAGACACCATGATAGTAAGGAATTAAAGTTGCATTAAATGCATCAGAAATCCCGAATCATATTTCATGTCCGAGTGAGTAGACATCGAGTGTTGAATTTTTATTGTGCGTTACTCTACACTGTGTAGCTGAAAAATCTCAACATCAAGTTTTTTACTCAGGATATTTCGAATTCTCACCTTAATATTTTCATATACCATCAGAAGTTAATGATGGGCACCCAAGAAATTTGGGATACCGCCAATACTCTATTGGGAATACCAAGTTTTCATGGTTAGGAAATAAAGCACTCCTTTGAACAAATGAAATTTCATCTATTGGGTAGGATATGTGCTAAAATAAAATTAGCATTAGTACCTTTCCATCTTAAAAATCTGTTAAAATTTCTTGTATAAAAAGAGTAGTGGTACTTGGAATGATATATTAATTATTTTTTGCACGGACGCATAGATACGTCACCAGCAAATCGAGAGTGAATTTTCAATGTGCTACGAACTGTCCTGCACCGACTGTGTTGTGCTGGTACGGAAAGATTTTTGAAAGGGCCGTAATACAGCTCTGGATTCACAATCCATGTAAAAATAACTGATTTTGATTTGAACTTTTTAAAAATTCCCCTAACATACCAAAATTGTGGGTAAATAGCAAAAACGTCTACCTCGGGAGGTTCGATCTATCCTAAATAAAGGTAGTTAAATGTCAGGTGCAAACACCGTGGAGTTTTGCGAGTTCCTATCGTGCATTTCGTCTTCAAATCAACACGAGTGGGTTCTTATACGCATATTTCTGAAGCTTAAAACGTAGAAATGCCATGAATAGAATTGGGAGTATTTTTCACAGAAATGTATTTCTCACGAGTTTGAAATATGGGCTACTTTGAACTGCGTTAGGAACATAATTATACTGAAGTTTTCTAAAACGTTCCAATGAGGATTGGTTTTCGTAATCCTCAGCAAGTGAATAAATTCTAATATAAACTCTATTAAAATTTTTCCTGGAGTACTAAATTTATAATGCAATGGGAGAAAACTTCGATGGTGCGAGCATCGACGGGTCAACAAAAATAGTTAAATATTCGCTGTGAGAGCCGAGGAGTTGTTGCCATTATCATATGCGATGCATTATCATATGGGCCGAAATCAATAACAGTGAGCTTTTAACCTTTTAAAGTTTTACATCTATTATGCCGGAAGCAATTTAATCCAGGCGAGAATCGATAATAATGTTAGACGAACAAAAACACTGAGAACTAGACTCCAGTTTAATTTCTAAGAAAGTGTACTGCCATAGAATATCTCGTAAAATTCTGAGATCGAACACTTCACTCAATTAAGATGCAATGTACTGATTTGTTTAGCAAGTTGCTTTTGCATTGAAATATTAGTTCATAGGAGATTCAAATAAAAAAGTTTTGATAAAGTTTTGGAATCGAACATAAGATGAGGCAATGTACATGTAAATCTACGCTTCTAACATGATTTACTCTTCACTGTCTCTCCCTCAGGAAAATACGGTTCAATGTTCTCAAATGAACATACATATCTCGGGGGACTTCACGCTGTGTTAATGATGGTAGAATTTTTGAGCATTACAAGAAAAAAATGGGGAAATCATGAAGGTCTTATTCAGGAGACTGTATGGAACAGATTGTCTGAATTTTGTCCCAAATACTAGTTGCCCCACACATAGTCTTGAACGCTCGTTGTATAAATCTGGGGCGGTTATAAGTCTTGGTGCCGCTCTAGCGTAAATCTGTGGTGGGTATAAATCTGGGTGCAGCTTCAGCATGAATTTGTGATGGGTATAAATCTGGCTGCAGCTTTAGCATAAATCTGCGATGGGTATAAATCTGGGTGCAGCTTTAGCATAATTCTGTGGTGGGTATAAATCTGGGTAAAACTGTAACATAAATCTGTACTGGATATAAATCCAGGTTCAGCTGTCGAATAAATCTGTGGTGGGTGTAAATCCGGGTTCAGCTTTAGCATAAATCTATGCTGGGTGTAAATCCAGGTTCTGTAGTCGCATAAATTTGTGGTGGGTATAAATCAAGGGTTCAGTTGTCGCATAAAGCTAGATGACATTATTTTTTTCTGTCAGTCTCAACTTCTACTGAATGTTTTCAGTTTTTTACAAAACTGTTTTACACCTATTCTTCGCTTCACCTGTAGTTATTTTCGAAGTTTTTTTTCTTAACTATTCTACAGGCTGCAACAGGTTCTTCTAATAATGTTCTCTCATTGCTACCATCTTGAATTTTAAATGGGACTTCTATCAGCTTTAACATTGTGATAATCTCATTGCATATGAGAAAGCGAGGTTTAAGTTCTGGACAAGATGGCAAAAGTGATGATGCAAATGGAAAACAGAAAAATAATGCTATGAAAATTAGGCAAATTTAGGTTTTACGCGAACAAGAATGTAGACGAACACAACTTCATCGGTGAAGTGATGCATGCGCAATATATATGTAAAGAAGTGTAGTTTCTCAATACTGCCATAAATTATTATTTCGTATCTGAAGTATTGCAAATAAATTAAGAAAAGAAGCAGGAAGCAGGAATTTTGATGTAACTCTGTTTCTTATCCACGGTAAAGAATTCTCGACAACATGAGTAAGAAATACTCAGCTTGCCACTATATGTTTGTCTCACTCGACTGAAAAACCACTAGGTTTAATAAATCAAGTATATGAATTTGTTTCGTGGATTATCTGAAAATCAATCGCATCTTTATCATACAATACAGCACGAGACTTACGAAAGAGAAATAGTCACGGATCGATTCCTAAGTATGTGATAGACACAGATTCCTCCTAATAAACCTGAGCCCGTACACTACCCAATATTTATAGTGCCAGAAATTTGGTAGCCAATAGAGAGCTGTGATAGCGTCTCAAGAAAGAAGAAAATATATTTCTTCAGATGATAGGCCCTGATGTCGAGTTAAAAGCAAGTTGAGACGTAAATAACTCAATGTAAACAGTAAAAAATTAGAAAGTAAGACCTTACGGAAGAAGAAATTTGGATTATATTTGTATAACGGTATCACTAGGTACAAAAATACTTGAAAACTATGGGAATTTGATCAGAAGTAGACACCTCGGGGTGAAATAATCGATGCGTTCTGGAAAAATTAGTTAAAAATGTGAAACGACAGTGGGAACATATGCAGCGTCCCAGGTAGGCGGCAGAGGTGCGACAAGGAAGTGCTGTTGTGTGCGCATGCGCACCCTGCCGTTCACAGCCAGAGATTCAACAAGTGGTCGATTCCAAGAGGGAGACGATGGGGGTCCCTGGCTCAGAGGGGTCCAGGAGATGGGGTGAGTTTGAGGGAAGCCTGGCGCACCATGTGTGACTTTAGGAGCCGTGTTAGAGAGGGACGGGTGTGGGGGAGCTGTGGTGCAGCCAGCGTAGATGGCAGGGGATTGGGGCTATATTTAGCTCGTTGCACCTCACGGTAGAGCTTTGCAAGAGGGCACTGGTAGACACCAAGGACAAGCGTGAAAGAGGCGTGTTGCTAACTCAAGATTCAACGAGCTGTGGGGTGGCATATGTGGAAATTATGTTGATGTTGAGTTTGATTTTGTATGAAGTGAGGAGCGCTATCAATGACAAATATAAATAGAAGAGTTTAACGAGAGTAAATAACGGTTTGTTAGTTGACAAGAATGTTATTAGATGACTACACTTTTCTCATATGAAAACAAACAACTACTTCGGATCCAATTTGGATAATTATTTTAACTACATTCATTAATAACCTACCATCAACAACGAATGTCAGAATTACGATCAATATGTTAAAGAACGCCGGTAGAGTTCCACAACAAGAGATTACGCTGCCTAGGAGAAACGACACAAAGTCCAAAATGTTGTTGACTGATATCGTATGAGAGTCTTCTCTACTAAATTAACATTCCACAGTCATCTAATTAAGAGCAAAACAAAATAACTTATCGGTGAATTTCGAATATCAAACAGACCAGCGAGGAGAATGAACCAGAAAATTTTCTTAGAAAATGAACTGAGTTACAGCATTAAGTGTTAAAAATTATTCGTCTAAAATAGAAAAGTGGCAGAGAAGCAATCGACGCACAAAAGCCTTAACAGCGTCAGCACCGAAAATTCGAATAAAAATTTGCTCACACGAAACAGTCAATAGCTGAAGACATCGTGAAAAAAAGTGAAATTGTGCATTTTAAATGGACCTGAAATATTCAAGTTAGTGAGCTCATATTGGTATCCGATTTCAGTCATCAAATTAAAAATAAAACTTAAGATTCGAAAATTAATAAAAGAGTTCCCGATGACAAAAAGTCCTTTAAAGTTTGCTTTCCGCTTCTGGTATTGGGTATTGCAGGAATGAAGGATTTTTTGAAGCACTGAGGAAAGAGAGAATTTAAGTTAAATTTTTGTACCTGCAGAATTTATACTTTTTTCCATATTTTATCATGAGTACAACTTCACAATAAGTATCACAACAAACAAACATCTCGCTAAAAAACAAGCATCATGATAAGAACAAACATTGAAAATTTTAGGAAATCTTTCTTCAGTGTTCTGAAAAATAAAATTAATATTGAGAACAACTATGAGTACCTTCTATGACAAAAGATGTGACGATAAAGTTTGTAAGTAAAAGAAGTTAAAAATAATTCCCATAAACCCTAGCTTTCAATAGACAGTATAACTTGCGATCCAAAGTATTTGATGACCAGATGGTTCCTAAAAATATATAAAGATTCTTATATACAGAGGTCGGAAGTGTTATGGGCTGAATTAACAAAATAATATTGATATTTATATTGTTAAAGCCATAATCTTTACTCTCGCAATGTTCCCTAATTGAGCAACTGGATGATTTTGACAGGTATTGACGTGTTTTATAGGGTGAACTCCAGCCCTCCCCGAATTTTAGGTATATTAGATGAACAAAGAAATCAGTTGCCTTTTCTTAGAACTTATGCCTTCCACGGAATCAAGTCTATGTGCCAAACCAATTTTGAGTACATTTGATATAACCAAGAAATCAGAAGATATTTCTCAGGACTTAAGCCTTCCAATGTTTCAAGTACGTGTACCAAAGAAACGTCAGATATTCTCAAGAACAGCACAAAAATGTCAATAGACACAGGCAAGCTGGATGCATACAATTGAAAAGCAATTTATTTGCAAGGAAATTTTTTAGGGGTAATTTTTTTCCGTATGTGAATAAAGTATAAAGGCCTTTATCCTGGATAAAGTACAGGTCAACAAAAAAGAAAATAAAGCATTATATGAAAAATAGATACACAAAATTTCTATTATTGATATCTGAATTTTGTTCGCTATATCTTAAACAAAATCTTACACAAAATAATCTGTAAGCATTCAAACATTTGACTGATACTCTATTGCATTGAAGAATTTTTCCTGATTCTCCCACATCATCTTAAAGTGAATAATATGTTTTCAAGTTAGTAATAAACGCAAAGTAATTTTTTCACAGCAACCATGTCCTAGCATGCGTTCATTTTAACTTCAAAGAAATGCATGCAATGCATCTCCAGTCGATGAAAACATTAGTTTGGTTATGAAAGTGAGTGAATTTTCACGGTCGAAGATATTGACGTATGATTTGCTCCCAGGAGATTGGAATTACGCTCTGAATCTTGTCTACGTGTCACTTATCAACTCTATTGAGAAAACATCACGGCTTGGTAGTGTACTTTTACGTTCTACTTGAATGACAGCATTGCAGAAGAGTAATAGTACACTTATGGTAAAACGTTCATGTTTGAAGCCAAAATTCAGCATTCTAAATCTCTTCAACCGTACTTTCTTCAAGTGATGAAGGATTTTTCAAGTTAACTTTCATTGCTTCAAACTTATGTCTCATTTTAGGCAAGGTTTTGCAAATATTTTGCCATAACTTTTGCTAAAATTTTGCTATTCAATTTTTTACGGCATGTCCTATCCAAAATTACATGAAAATCTTATTAAGTAAATCGATTTCACAGAACAAAATACCTTCTATGATCATTATGGTAAAAGAATTAAATGCAATGGCATGAATTTTAATTTAATAGGTCAACAAAAGTCCTGCCACTTTGACAGCTGAATTGGGTCTTGACTGTGGAGAATTTTTCATCATAAAAAATGACCTCATGAGCACGTGTGCTATCTTTGAGGTAATTGAGAAGAAGTCTAGTCTCTTTTTGGCTCAGGGGCTTCTGCTTGTTGTTGCTGTCTCGTATTCAAAGGACATAGCTTGAGATCGCTTCATACAGCCATTCTCATGGTTTTTATGTTCGGTTAATTGACTAATTTTCTCAATGACCTTATATTTCTTCAAATTTTTTCTAAGATGGCTCTGATGACCTGAATACAAACCGACCAGGGTCTGTCACTTTGAAGACGATCTTCAGTCGTGCCAGCTCATGTCTATTCATAACACGATTGCAAGTTGATTTAGTCATATTCATGAACTTATCAATTTGAGGATTTCACTCCTGGTGCGGTGGAACTCAAAGATAGCTTCACGTCGGTTCATTATTTAATTTTAAGATTAATTTAAGAACTTAAAATTAAAATGATTAGATAAGTAGAATGACTTTCTTAAGATTTCAGGCTCCTTGAATATCTACATAAAATAGATTTGAAACCTTAAAGTTCTTCATTTAAAGTACAGGCTTATGAATTTTATGCATCCTCTGTAATTTAAAGCATGTATCCAAATACAGAATGTAGAATACTAACCACCTCATGCGTCTCATTCTCACTGTGTTTTTTCACTTCATTGAACTTGCCTACTTGCAGCAACATTACCCTTGGGTTCTTCAAGTCTTCCTCCTTTATTAATTTAAGTCACGCGACGCTTCCCACAACCTGAAGGTTAACCAGTGCAGTGCCGGCCAGCTTACCTCGAATATGCACTTCACATCGAAACCTAAAAATTCCCCATCTCATTAATTTGTCGAGAATGTAACCATCTTTTTTGCACACTTCACATCGAAATCTAAAAATTCCCAATCTCATAAATTTGTCGAGAATGTAACCATTTTTTTTGCACACTTCACATCGAAACCTAAAAATTCCCCATCTCATAAATTTATCAAGAATGTAACCATCTATTTTCCGCACATCACATCGAAACCTAAAAATTCCCCATCTCATTAATTTATCAAGAAGGTAACCATTTTTTTGCACTATTTATGAGTGACAAAAATGATAGTCAAAAAGAATGTTCAGAGAATTTTATTCACAAGTTTTGCACCGAGGTTGATACTCAGCAAGGAACATAATCGTGCCACATGGGAAAATGGCATCCATAATTATATTCAGCACATATTACCATATTAATTGAGCCCTTGTTTTGGAAGAAAACATGTTAACTGAACAAGACTAAGCAATTAAGTTTTAGGTAGCCAACCTTGAACGGTCGCTCGCCCGGCATTCCATCAAGAGAAGATTTAAGTTATGGCTGCGATGAGGCCGTTTAACGCTCACGTTTAATTTTATGAACCGGGGATTTTCGTAACAGGAATTCTTATCACGAACATTTCAATATATACATGATAAATGGGAGAGGATTATAAGCTAGAAGAAAACAACTTAGAACTAGCGCTACCGGGTTCTTTAACTTTGCTTGAATGCAATACATTTCTTACAGTAATTTCCTTTAAAGTTTCTGTACGTCTCTCCACTTTCTAATTCGCACCTGAGTCGGTATGCAGGCTTTCGCTAGATTGGTTCCCACAAACAACCACTCTACCTTCTTATTTGCTTTTTATAACACGCTCTATTTGCTGCCTATGACAAGTATTTTTTACGCAATTTGGTGCTCTCTTTAGTTGACACCGCTTTGTGTCGGGGGGACGACTGTAGAGCGGTTGTCTGTTGGAGCCGATCTAGGACTCTATGCGGTTGACGACTGTTCTTACATGAATACATATTTCTCTGCTAGACTGGAATACCACTTCACCCACGATTCTAGTGTAGATTATAGTAAATTTCACGTTATTTTGTGTAGCTGCACGAGTCCTTACACGGGGGTGTGAGCGATATCCCATCGGTCCACGAAGTACATGCGCTTTAAGGGCTGCGCTCTCGAAAACATTCTCTATTTATTGCCAACGGAACGTAAAGGTAACATTTTATTGCAAGTAATTCCGCGCTCGCTATTGGACGAAAGGTAATTACAGTCAAGGTGACGAATTGCCACAGCGATAATGCGTTTCCCAATTGATAAGTCGTGGTCACAGAGTGCAATGTTTACTCACTGCAAATCAACAAAGATATACTCTACTGTTTTAATCATGGGGGAACATAAAGAGTTTTCTTTTCCCTTAAGAAAAATAGACAAATTCGTGTTTTTATTAGAGAAAAGCAAACTTTATGAAAATCGTCGAAGCATAAGTGATTCGTTCATTTTAAAACTGAACTCTATTTGCAGCATCAAAGCTTTTTGTTGCATAACCATTGTTTGTAAACCAATATAAATATTTGTGGAATAATATTTGGTGATGAGCCTGAGTTGTAAATAAAATGAAATCCGGATTTGGTGCAACTGGATGGCTCATTTTCGTAAAAATGTAGAGTAGTAAAGAATATGGCTGCTGGAACGAGCTGAGGGGCGTGTGCTTTATTGTGACGCTCATTCTGCAGTACAAACTCTTTATAAATGAATCAACTGTTCATATATTGCAGCTAATTTTTTAACGGTCCATTCTATGGCTGCCATTCAATCTTAAACAGTCAGTTCAAAGCTAACAGAATTCACGGTCCCCAAGTAGTCACCTGTCCAAGTAGTAACCACACCCGACGTTGCTTAACTACGCTGATCGGAAGAGAAGCGGTGCTGGCTGCGGGGTGCTGCCACTGGCCAAGTGAGAGTTTCATGTTGGTAAAAAGTAAGAAAAAGCGAATTTCTGCTGGACAGATATTCGACCTAGAAATATTTAATTGAGGGTAATTAGTACAGACTAAGCTCCAGAACATGGTGGTTTTTTCGTTGCAGAATTACCCTGCGGGTAACCCCCCCGTATTTACTGTTGTCTCAGCCCTGAAACTGGGCAGCGGTGCCGCAGAAATGTCTAATTTGGGGCGAGCATCTCTTGCTCATCCTCATCTGCCAGGGTCCTGACATGCTAGCCGTCCCCGAGACCTCCTGTTCCGGTCTGCCTTAAATTGAGGCAGACCAGAGCCGTGCTGTTTTATCCAGATGACGGAGGCCGAGTGTATTTTGTCTCTTGTGAATTAGCACCGTCCTGCTTAGCCGCAGGGAACGCTCCTGCTATCCTTGAATTGCTTCGGCGATCGGCCCTGTCGCGGACATTACTGCCGTGGTCACCCTTGATGCTGGCTCAATTTTTAGCTGGTGGTTAGCCCTTACTTTTTGCGAGCATGTCTAAGGTAAATAGAACAGAAAGCGTGACTTTATTTTTTACTAAGAGTAGAGACGGTGGGGCGCCGACAATGATGCAGATTTACGTACTTAACACCTAAGATTGATTCTCTTTTTGTGCTTTTGTCGGGTTCATTGATCAGTGCCTGAAATTATAGCCTCAGCTGCTAGTGATCGGAATAAAAACGAAATTACTACTTCTCGAAAGAATTTTCGAGAACGAAAGAAGGTTCAGCGGACGCTCAAACAGAATTGCACTGCACACTTGATGCACAAAAAAAATCCCGTATAATCTATTGACATCGGAAAAGAGGCTCAACTCCGAGCTCTTTCTTCGTTAACTTCGTGACTGCGTTGCACTTTGTACTTTTTTGGTGTTCCCAGTTCATTTACACGCCGCTTTTATCGGTGCATTTAACAGAAGTTAGCTGATAGCAGCTTAGTGCCTCGGCGCCAGGCAAACACGGTTATAATCACCTCCAGAGGACGCGTGTGTTTGTGGAACAGCCTACCGTAATTACGGCAAATCGCTCCTGCATTCAACGTTGCTTTCATCTCGCTTTTTCGTGAATAAAACATATACCTAATACCTACACGAGATTTTAGTTGCTGGTGATTTTTTCACGCTAGCAATTACAGCATTTCAAAATGGTGTTTGCATCATAACAGCTGCTATGTTGGAAGGCCTCCATGGCTTCCCGGGTTCCAGAGGGCGTGATATACAGAGCGTGATGCCGCGTTGCAGCGTATTGCACTCCCCAGAGCTGTACCCATAAATATCTGTCACTGAGGCCTTTTGTCTTTGTCTTTGCATAGTCGGCAATGCAGTAGTTCCACCACCAAATAAGTTTGAAAAGAGCTCTGCTTCTGAACTGACTGCTTTTTGTGAGCTAAAAATGGCGACGTTTTATCACACCTTGACGGGCTTTACTTCACATAAAATAAACATCAAAATGGAATTTAACTTAGTAACCACACTGAATTTTCACCGTTCTGGATACAAAGAAAGTCGCTCGGCTCCACGATAGGCTTTTTGAGATACGCTTATCGCATTATTTTTATTTCCGCAAAATGAAATCCATTTTACAAACTCTTGTGAATTTGTACGAAATGAAATTATCTGAACTTTTGGAAGAGTATGAACACACAGACTATGCGTTGGAGACTACCCTTCCCCACTCACTGGGAACATGCCTTTGTTCAACACTGTACCATTAGATTCGTGTCACTCGAATATAGCCATCAAAGGCAAGGTTTGACCCCGAGCTCGAGGCGTGGGCTAGGAATATACATGCATACCCTACGCTTGAACGTGTATGAATACCTCATGTCTGAATGAACATGGATACCCTGTGCTTGATTGAACATGAATCCCCTTTGCCTGAATGTGTATGAATACCTCATGTCTGAATGAACATGGATACCCTTTGACTGAATGAACATGAATACCCTATGCCTGAATACGAATGAATACTCTGTGCCTGAATTGTGTGTATGAATGGACTGCGCGACAGGCATAAGCTCGACTAGAAAAATCATGTTTGATTAGCATTCATGTTTACAGGAGCTGAAATTTTCTCTGGGATTTAGATTTTTAGTGAAATTTAAACTTTTTCCAGAGCGTTGGTCCAATATTCACTATACTTTATGTGCATACTGTGTGCTAATTAAAATCATATTATATACATCGTATTTACTTCGAAGTAAGTAAAATTAGATAAAGTGAACCTATGAATATCGAACAATCTATGTACCTGTGGTCAGAACGAATGAAGTAGTTTTTTTACAAAGTAGAACGAGCGTGAATGTTATTATAATAAAATTAACGTTCTCAGAACGCACCTAAACCTACGGAAGAGTTACATGTCAAGGTCAATATGGATCAGAATTTATGAGTTTTTATCGGAATTTACCTGACGCGCATGTTACATATCAAATCGAAATTTGTCAAACTTTATTCAAATCATTCAAAATTTAACGTTATTTATCAAAATTTATCAGAGTCTATCATGATTTATTCTTGAAACATTTCCAATTATAATAGGGATTACATTCGAACTTTTCGCTTCGAAATCGACTGCTAAACGCCCTTGTTTCCACCGGGAATCCCCACCTGCCACCAATTGTCCCCACCTTGTCCCCACCTGCCACCAATTGTCCCTACCTTGTCCCCACCTGCCACCAATTGTCCCTACATTGTCCCCACCTGCCACCAATTGTCCCTACCTTGTCCCCACCTGCCACCAAGTGATTGCACCCAACATCGACCGAGCTTCATTTGATTGATCATTCTCTGAAGTCTGAAAAGTTTATCGAAAATCTAAAGAAAAAAATACGACGATGTATCATGAAGGAAGTAGTGACTGTGATTTGATGTGAAGAATAACGATCGAATTTGAAGAAAAATTTTTTTTTGAAGACGATTGAAATAGGCTATATATATTATGGAGCAGCCTGTTTTTTCAAACTGGTTCAACGCCTCTCGTTGGTTTTCCCCCAACCCTCATCGTGAACAATGGAGATCGCTCACAGCTAATTCTCCCCCGAAATCATCTGAATGAAAAGAAAGAATAGAGAATTGAATGTTTTTCACTTACAGGTAAAATTCTGTTATTTTATTTCATTTTATTTCAATAATCGAACAGCTTGATATTTAAATCACTTCCAAGCAACTTTCTAATTATTATGTATAAGTATGACTGCCTGTGAGATAATCTTTCTTGCCACCCACATGTTGTACATCAACTGGTCATCCCTCTCTTCACAACATGGCAACGCAAAGCAAAATAGCTTTCACATCTGAAAGAATCTAGAAGAATATTGTAGAGAAAACTAGATGGACAAAAAAAAATTGCAACCCGTCTAACGTCGTATAAGTTCTAACAGCTTGCATTAACGCGTGTTAGATACAAACCTCTTTTTTTTGGCTGCTCCACCTCGTTTGGCTGCTAATGGAGGGTCGAATGTTCGAGAAAAACGCAGCCCCGTGTTTGCTCGGTCAAAGAATTAAAATTAAATTGGAGAACAACGGCGAAAGAATTGGTAGAAGAAACGTCGCAATTAGAGTGAGTGCCCACAGCAATACTATAGATTGCATTCTTCGAAAATACTAGTACAAGTGTTGTAATAAATAACGCTCTTCTTTATTGATATGATCAGTAGCTCCAAAATTGTCTGCCGCATAAACACTAAGGAAACTGCGTGAAAATTTAATAACACGTTGAAGGTGACGATCTGAAAATCAATGTATCTGCAATCTAATTCTGCTTACAGGCGGAACATTTTAGTTGAGGCGGCACAAGAAAAATGGTGAATCGATTCGGAGCTGCGTTCTATCGGCAAGGATGGTAGACTTGCGCGTCTTAATGCGTTCAATAACCTAAACAAACATCGCGCTAGCCATTAGTGACCACCTCAGCATTCGCGGCTTGGTCGAGTCCGTTGCTGAGTAGCAGCGGAGCATAATTGTCCAATTTGGGGCAAGCATCACTTGCTCTGCCAATGCCTAACTGTAGGCCGTCACCGAGAATTGCTGCTCTGGCCTGCCAAAAATTGCGGCCACTAGGCCAAGGCAGCGCTGCTTTGCGCAACCTCAGCGCCAAGCTGTGGTATATATGACGGAGGCCGAGTGTATTTTGTCTGCCGTAGATTTGCACGGTTTTGCGCAGCAGCAGGGCACTTTCGGTCATCCCTTGAATTCCTGGTGTGATTTTAATTATTTCTGCATATTTCTATTTTTTTATTGAGTATGTGAATGAAGAGGAAATGTGTTTAAGGCATCCGTACGGAATGACACAACTATTTTCCCCACGGCTAAGGATTGTCATCGAAAAGTAACCCGCAAAGAGTTTCCATGATAGGTTAAAGTAACTGTTAATGATAGAACGTAATAAGTAAAGGGTAAATGCAACTTTACGGAGTAGTATATACGAATGTTCGTATTAATCCAAAATATATCGAATTGGTGTTAAAAATTAAGCCCAAATATGTTAAAAACCCTGCACATCTACGTTAAAATCCTGCAGAAATATGTTAAGAATCTTGCTGTTAAAAACCCTGCAAAGAGGTTTGCGCAACAGAAGTTTTGCTCGTGTTTTTTGACACAGCGAACACCAGCTCTGGCATCGCGAACACCAGCTCTGGCATCACGAACACCAGCTCTGACATCGCGAACACCAGCTCTGGTATCGCAAACACCAGCTCTGGTATCGCGAACACCAGCTCTGATATCGCAAACACCA
>VOMN01089989.1:0-10702 GCA_014899125.1 Orchestia grillus | reverse complement strand
TCTGCCTCTCACAGACGCAACGATGACGCGCCACTCACGCTTTCCAGTGTGTTGGCATTAGCGTGCGCAACGATGACGCACCACTCACGCTTTCCAGTGCGTTGGCATTGGCGTGCGCAACGATGACGCGCCACTCACGCTTTCCAGTGTGTTGGCAGTGGCGTGCGCAACGATGACGCACCACTCACGCTTTCCAGTGTGTTGGCAGTGGCGTGCGCAACGTTGCCTTCAATGTTGCCCAGTCGTACAAGGAAATACTTCGACTGCTCAAATGCATTAAGGAGAATGGTAAGGTAGAGTTAATAGATATTTTGCACAAATGAAAGAATTATTAAGCTACAAGGTGTTACCTGTATCAGTTTACAACCAATGATCACTTTCCGTCAATACCTGAGAAATTATTATTTAAACTTTTCTCCGTTCCATATTCCTGTGATGTAATTGTATTCTTTTGAGTGCAGTACAGCTGTAGTGTACACAAAACTTGGTGGTGCTGTTAGTAATGTCAGAATTTATTAATCTGACTAGCATTAAAAGAATTTAAATTTTTAGTACAGTAAATTTTGAATAGTCAAAGTTAACCATAAGGCGTAACAATATGAAAACTTGACAAAAAAGTCTCGGGGTTCCTTCCAACGTGACACTAGCAAATATAAGATAGCAATGCAACAGAAGTATAGCCTGTTGGTTTCTTATTCTAATATAGTAGCATAATAGTGGAAGTTGAAAGTTTTTGAATAATTATTCTCCCTGTGAGCTGTACTAAATGCTAAATAGTACTATCATCAGGAACTATTGATCTATTATTTTTATTTGTTTATCACTGTGTGATATATGATACATTTATTCATGGAGATGAACTTTGTTTTCTGTCAAGATTAGTCATGAGAATCTCAATTATTCACGGTTGAGCTTACAAACAATGTTCTCGAGCAATACTGAACTTATAAGAGAACTATTCTTGTTCCTTAACTAAGAAATAAATATATATATATATATTATACATCACTTTTACGAGCTGGAAGAGTCCCAGACTTAGCAGAGGCTTCTCGACACGACGCTGAAGCTAAGCGGGCTCGTCCGTTATGTATTTATGCACCCCAGATGCTGGGAACTGCGCTATCTTTATTGTCTTATGCCAGGTGATAGCCAGCGCCCTAACATGTGTGAGCTTTGAAACAATGAGAGCTGATTATTCCAGAGGGGGTTGCTGTCTACACAGTGTATATTGCGATGCAGCGACGACGCACCAAATGTGGGATAACCTAAGCTTTGACGCTCAATAGACGATTTTTTAAGCTATATGATAGCTTGTGATTCATTCCATTGAATTTCGTGTACGAGGAAAGTTTTGGTTTGGTTGAGGTCTCTTAATTTAAATCGAAAAGTTTTTGATGAGTTTCTCCAAGTTTACGGTGGTCGTTTTTCTACACTTCTCTACTGAAGGCTCAATTTGCGAGAGCATCTTTTCCGAACTTGCTCCTCGGAGAAAAAATTAGTCCCCTTTTTCTTATATGGTGTAGGGGCCTCACGATCACGAATAACGGCGGCAATTCTGAGCGGCATTGAGTCTGCATAAGTCCTAATATACACCGGGTCGATTTTAAACTACTCTTGAATCAACATATCTCGTAGTGCTATCACAGTACATGGACGACCTTCCCAACATCTAACTTTTCGTTCTACATGGGTAGTGTTATAAATTTCCTATTCAATCCATGATTGGGGACTTAGTTGGCTAATGTAAATGTCTGACATGTCCTGAATGACTGTCATGCCAATCAATGACAGTTCTAGTCCGATGCACTGAGCAGTTGTCATCCTGAAAGATAGGCGAAGCAAAAGGTCTTTCTTCATTCAGATGTTGTGAAAATGACAAAACTTAGCTATCTAGCAGCTCATTGTAGACATGTGTGTTATTTTTTGACGGATACGTAAACTACAGGACCCACTTCTGTGTACTTGAAACAGCCCGAGAATATGAAGACCTTCTTCTCCATGACAGATCTTGGGAAAACAAGAGGTGACTAATTTTTCGTCCTGGGAGTTTTTACTGACTGAAGATTATTAAGAAAATATGAATCGTAACTTTTTATGTCAAGTAAATTTCGTTTGTTTTATAAGGATTCTTGTAGTCATAAGCCCTAATTTTTTATTCTTTTTTCGTTCTATGTCTCAAAATAACAGAATAAGACAAATTTGCATTTCCTTTGTAGACATCCGCGTAAAGGAGAGCAAAATTTTCAGTATTCCCAAAAGCGAGTGAATTTAAGCTCCGAGAGACGAAATGTTCCTGAGAAAGTTAAGAAGAGATCGAGTGGGATAGCTTGAGGAGCGAAATAAAAGAGCAGCGGCTGAGGATGCCATTAAGTAAAAAACTCACGGTGAGAGAACAGAAGAAATGATTTAATAAAAGTGTGGATTTGGGCGAATAACAAGCCACTGGGTGGGGCAGTGACATTGAATTTCGATGAAAATTTATATAAATAGTTGAAAAAATTAAAATAACTGAAAACTAGACTGAACATGTGGCCGAGCAAAAAAATGATCTAAAATTATCATTGCAAAAGACTCCAGTCGTAATTGAGATGTAAACTTGGTTATTATTTTTAATCAACTTGTACGAACACGTACACAATTCGCATTCGCTGCATAGATGACACATAAATATTTATATTTTTAGAAGCACGATGATCATTATTTCAGAATTAAAAGCAAAACAGTCGTCCCATGATCCAGCAAAGAGGCAAAGCGTCCCATGATTCAACAGAGAAGCTAGGCGATGCCCTCCTGCATGGTGCCGGCCGCTTTTCTCTCGCGTTTCTTTACGGAATTTAATAATTATTAGTCGTGTTTTGCACTTACTGAACTGTGAGAGAATGATTTTAAAATTGCCTTCAACATCATTCGATAGTTGAGAAATAATCAAGTACCAACTCAGATACAAACCGATGTGATTTTTATACTTGTATGCTGCAGCTATTGAGACTTTGGTAACTAGCCAATTCGTTGGAAAACACAAAGATTTCATGCTTGATTAAGTGCATTAAACATCTAAGAAAAATGTTGGCATTCATGTCTCTAATAAGAATAGGTGTCGTGAAATTATCGAAAAAGTAATTCGGAGAAATTTGAAGGAGTTCCCCGTTAATTTTTTGCACGCGCGAATCATGTTTCGGTAGGATAGGTTTTACGACTCGCTTACCAGAAGTTTTCGGTGGTAGCGAAAGCGGGGAGACAAACATGATAAAAATCAGTATAAACGTAGCTAAATACATCGCTTAGCCTTCAATGAAGGACTCTTGCAGCACTGGCTGATAGGAACACAAATTTTGCACTATGTGCATCGATTGAAGCAGCTGTAAGAGCAGCAAACAACAAATATTGGACAGTTAGCACACATGACACGTTCCACAGTGCATACTAGTAGAGTAAAAAACAATAAACAATGGACTACACGACGCCCATGAATCCTTATGCACTAACACATGTGTAGGTCGGCTTATGGTGGATTTATCATACATTTTCGTTCACCGTTTGTCTGCAGAACGATGACAAGCGAAGCTGCGTTCACTCATGCCAGGGCGCGACCATTTATCACTAGCGACTATAAATAAGAACGCGCCTCTCACCGTTCCTACACCTCACATCGACCGTCTCAGATCGATCCTCTCTCTTTCCATGCTAAATACCTCCAGGATATTTTACACGAAGGCAGGTAATTATTTTGAATAACCGCATGTGCAAACAATGCAAATGATGACGCAGCAAAAATTTGGTTGGTTTTTAGAAAAATGAATGGGCAGTTTACAGAAACAGATTGCATAAGAAATTCATTTCTCAGAGTTTTTTCTTGCTACTGAATACGCACATCTACGTTTAGAGTAATAGATAAGAGCACGTACTACCCACAGAAGAACATAGACTTGAAACTTAGCGTATAGTTCACCTGAACTTGCTCTAGATTTATCACAAGCCCTAACTATGTAGATTGTAGATGTGGAATTCTGTAAAATCTACACCGACTGCAGTCGGCATGCAGCTGTAGTATGTCATTTAGGATTTTACACAGTCGAAAAATCAGTCTCGCTAGTTCCGTTTGTAAACTAATAAATACTAGTGCGTAGAATATCATTTTATAAGATCTACTATCAATTTATCTTATCTTTGCTAACTTTATCTACATGCATGAAAGCAGGACGTCGAACCAGACAGAAGCACAGGGGCTAATTATTGTTTCAAGCGATATTCAGCTACAGCAAAAAGATATTCTATGATTGTCTACAAATACTAGCTGTTAAACTATACACATATGTCGTCGAAAGTAAGAATACATGAGATGACATGTGCCATCGGACCTACATGTGCATAGTTGAATACCGTTTGTTTTAATGCGCAGAGTTATTTTCCTGATAGACATGAGTATTGTTAGATGAAGTGTAATTCATTTGCTAGACATTAGTTATCTTTTCGAAGAAAAGGGGGACATTTTGATTGCAGAGTTATCTATTTGATAAATAAATAGGTTTATTTATTTGATGAACAGCCAGGGATGGACAGCTCGTCCATGACTCTCCTCAGCTGCATGTGACGTCTAGTGAGCCTGAAAGTTTTGACCTAGAAGAAAAAAAATCAACAAAATTTAATTGCGTCCATTATATATTGTCGAACCATTTCCCTGAAGATAGAAAAACTAAAGGAAGAGTCACCAGCTCGGAATGGGTGGGCTGCGTTGAGGCACCGCGACGCCCATCCATGTGTCACCCTGCGCGGTGTCTCCGAGCGGCCGGCATTGATTATGTGGCACCGGGGGGCCTGGGCGCCATTTTGTTGTAAGTTTGTCCCCGTGTGTCGCCGTGGTGTCCCCACGCACACACACACACGCACACGGCACCGCCTCTCGCATTGCGTCGCCACTCCGCCTACACGGGCAAGTGTCGCCTCACCATTCGTCGCCCGTCTCCTCTGGTGACACATGCAACCAGCCCCAAAAAGTGAGACACTCCGCCTCCGTCTCCCGAACTGAGAGCACACAGAGCTGCGAGCTGTGCAGCGCGATGCGGCGGGTGCCTTCACGTGCTTTCTTGCGTGCGGGTTCACTGCTACAATGCATTCGTACCTGATCCATGTATTCTGAGATATAAATAAATAAAAAGGGCTTTCAGAAAAAGGTATACCATGCTTCTGAACAGTAATATCTCGTTTGATAATAAACATCATTTCGCTCTCTTAGTCTCGCTCACTATGGAAAATAGTTTCTAACACCTGTTTTAATACCTTTTTCAAGCTCTAAATATTATTCACGACCCAGATACTTAAGACACGAGCAGCGGTAAATAGCGCTAGTAAAATTTTATACAACCTTTACCGCTCATAAATTACATACTGATGATAGAAAAAGAGCTCATAATCAGGTTTATTTTAAAAACGTCTATTTTACTTGATGCCCGTTTTTTACTGATACTCCACAGTTTTGATGTCATTTTCCACAATGCTATCTTTACCATTCATCTATCATACATTAAAAACTCGGCTTTAAATTAAAATATCTCTTACAAACTTTTTAGGTTTGTTAGATTAGTTCGATGAAAGAATTAACCTTGAGATAGCCCCATAGAAGGTAATCACAAGGTGCTAAATCAGGAGACCTTGGAGACCATGCACTCAACTTCGCGACTTGATACAAGGCCTTTGTTGTGATGAATGAATTTCTTTGGAGAATCTTTCATAAAAACTCGTCGCTCAGTCCTGCGTCCTCTAAAGTCCTCCAAAATTGCAGCCACATGCTTCTTGGCTTTGAGGTGCGACGCTGCTTTTGTTAAAAGATATTTTTCTCCCTACCGAAATTTCCTTCGTAGGAAATGTAGTCAAAATGCCCTGCGTAGCTCCTCATTCCTATCCGAAAGGAAATTTTGCTTTATATACGATTTATAATTAATAAATGTATTTTTTAGCGACTAAGTATTACCTAGCATTTTCGCCGAATTTTGTGTTAACCTATGCATAGCTTGTGAATATAGCTAACAAGAAATGCCAGTCTTCAATATTCTACAATCTGAGAGTAATACATAATGATTACTTGTTATACTCTTATGATCATTTCTATCATTTTCAATATTGTTTTTTCAAAACACGACCAATCACAAATTAAATAGTTAGAAGGCTTATTTATTTGTATTTTGTTTCTAAATTAAAAGTGTACAGTCTGCCACATGTGTGAGGGTACATATATATGAATGAGAGTAATAAGTTCAGAGAGAACTAAATTGAGGTACACTTACGAAACTCAATCATACGAAATGTTCATACCTCATCTTCCTGAGATCGATCAAGATGATTCCTCCCAACTGAAGATATGAAGGCCAAGTTAAGTTAGTTTAAAGTAATATATTTTTGCCTTGCCTTGCTTTTAATATATGTAATCGAAAAATTTCGCTATTGTGAAAAACTTAGCTAATTGTCAAAATTTACGTAAGTAACGTTTAATCTGCTGTTTTTTAGATATATTGCCACGTACACACTAAGTGTATAGACTCCTCTGACAAAAAATTAGTCGCCTGCTGCTAATATGATGTAGAACCTTCACGACCCCGAATAATAGCGGCAGTTTAGCACGGTATCGTGTCTATACAGATGCCCTAATGTACCCCTGATCGAGTTTAAAACACAATTTCATCAACTGTTCTCGTACTGCAGCCACAATACGTTGACGATCTTCTCTTCGTCTAACTCAAATTATCGTTCTAGGTGGTTCCACAAATTTCCCATGGGTTCATGTCTGGGTACTTAGCTGGCCGATCTAAATGCCTGACACACCTAGAATGAATGTTATTCTAATTAATGACAGTTCTCGCACGATGCACCTGGTAATTATCGAACTTCCTGGAAGATAGGCTAAGCAACATGCTTTCTCCGTTCAGATATTGCAGATATTGTGCCGGTGGCAAAACATGGTTATCTATGAACTCACTGTCGCCATGCTGGTTCACTTTGACAGATACCTCAACTAAAGGACCCACCTCTGTGTAGTTGGAACAGCTCCAGAAGATAACAGAACTTCCTCTTCCTTGGATCGTCTGGAGCACGAAAAACAAGAGGTAACTAAAGTTTTGTCCTAGGAGTTTAGTTAAAAGTATGGTCATAGTTCGACAGTACGTGCTGCATCATGGAGGCAGCATCTCACTTCAGGTTCTGACGTCAATTCTGTGAGGCCACACAGCGAACACCAAGCGACTGTCGCCAAATACCGCACAAAAGTAGAGGCAAAACAATGCAGTATTGTGTACTCTAATTTCAGGGTTATGATAACAATTTGTAGAGCACTGGTATTAATGTTGTAGTAAGTGGTACTGTCGGAGAGTGCACTTATCAAAGTGCTGCTATACAGAGCATGGCGTGCTTCATGGTGACGGACTGTTGTACCCTCACAGACTGAAGAGCGTCGCCAGCGACTAGTGAATGTCGACGGAAAGTTCAGAGCAGCAACAGACACTAGAGCACTTATGGTAAAGAAACCTTTGTTCATAGACTGATTGTTTTCTATATGATATTCCAAAAGTAGCGAAAAATACGCACAAAATGCTAAAGCGTGAACACTGTAGGCAAAATCAAAAACATCTTAAAAATGTTACGAGGGCGGTTGAATACTGGCACCAAGGATAGCAGTGACTCTTCGATCTAGCAGACATCGAATCTATTGAAAGATTTGCTACAGTATCGGCAACGCTAAAGAGCCACAGTCACATTATCGAGACCAGCTGTTGTGGCAACAGTTACAAGAGCTGCAGCATTAATGATAAGGGTAGAGAACAGCAGCAGTAACAGCATCAGAAGTTGCCGTAGTAACATCATCATCACTAGCACTAGCGTCAACAGATGCGAAGGTTGTAGCTCAGGAAGTAACAGTAGCATCAGTAACAGCAACACAAAGTGCAGCAGCAACAGTAGCATCAGTAACAGCAGCAACAATAGCATCAGTAACAGCAGCAACAGTAGCATCAGTAATAGCAGCGACAGTAGCACCAGTGACAGCAGCAATAGTAGTATCAGTAACAGCAGCAACAGCAGCATAAGTAACAGCAGCGACTGTAGCGTCAGTAACAGCAGCAACAGTACTACTAGTAACAGCAGCAACAGTAGCACCAGTAAGAGCAACACCAACAACAGCAGCAACAATAGCACGCGTAAGAGCAACACCAACAACAGCAGCGGCACACAAGCGCTATCGCCACACCAGCTTTAGTGAGGCTCGTAGTCTCCTCGTCTCTCTCGCTGCCTACTCTTTCCTCCGCACGGCCTCTGGTCCTGACGAAAAAATTCATGATTAGGAAAATAACTGCAAAATAAATTTGGGAATTTATACGGGAAAACTAAAGCTAATTCCATGTAAAGGAAGTCATCTCTGTCACAGTAAAAAACTTGAACCAACGATGACAAGATTGGAAAATCTACGGAACTCGGGATTAATATTTCACTAACTATTTTTTACTCGTTCAACCTCATTTCTTCCTTTAATAATTTACTAGCAGACGCGACCTGTCAAAAATGGAAGAACCAATGACATTAATTTCTTGAGAAGCCCTCTTATTTACGGTAACTCAATGAAACAATGTTATTTTCAGTATCACTTATACGGGCTACCTTAGCTGACAGTCTCGCCATTAGTTTACGAAAAAGGACTCGGGAATTTCTTCTTTCTATTGAAGAGCGTGATGCAAAGACAGACGGACGGATGGAAGGAGCAGCCAAGCAATCAATACTGGGCTATTGTTATGTAAATAAGTGCGTAAAATTTTCCACAAATTTAATGTGTTCAATGAGATTCCCATTGTAATAACATAAGAGAAATTAAGCACAAAAAATATGGAAATCTATTTATTGATATATTTATTTAAAGGGACGCCTGGCGTTTTATCATATAGTGGAACTTTTATTTTCATTTTTGTTGTTTGTGTGAGATTCACACAAAATTTAAATGCTGTTTTTTCCAGACACTCAATCCAGGTGGTATTTCAACAGTTGCTTGTTTCCAAGACCGACCTATCCGACCTCAGAACCATTAAAAACTCTTCATTCAAATTATCATAATTACTGGGCCAGAATCACACTCAGCGCATTCACTGGTTAAGTGCCGCAGCTCTTGAAGTAGCACGTGAAGGCACAAAGCCCATTGTAAATCACCCTCATGATGTAGTAGTGTTTGCTCTGCTACATGAGATATCAGCCAACACAATTTGCCCTGCCACAGCACCGAGAGAGCTGGCGCCGCTTCTCAATATCACGCGAGGCTGGAACTCAGTGTGCTCACTCGTGTGTCAGTATTTGTTGGTTCAGTCATTTGTTTCTACCTGACGTAAGTAACATACCGTATGTCTCCTGCTTCTTTTTAGTAATATTGCAATGACGGGAATTTATCATGTGACTTAGAGTATCAAAATCACGCTAAAGGACGTTATATTGTTATATTTTCACCTACACGATTAGAATCGGGGCCATGACTTGCTCCATCTTGATAGCTTTTCATGAATTTCTCTCCGTCTATTCCATTTATTCGAGTAGTGGGTGAAGGTAAGGTCTAAAATCTCATCCAATAGACACTGAAGATTGGCCAACTCTGCACCAGCTCACGTACATTTACGGTTTTTCGCGCTCGTGTTGCTGACGCTTGCTCTTCGGTTGATTTTCAATGAAAGAACGCACACTTCGGCCGAAGTATACACGTCTATAAGTCAATTTCTATTTTATTTTTTGTTTTGTGTCTGATTCTCTTCATGTGATGTTATGCTTTAATCGTAGTTTTTAAATCAGACAGAAAAAACTTTCGCTTAAAGGTACACAGAATGTATTCTTCTCATCTAATCAAGGTATAGGTATCATAATGTACAGTATAAGAGTCCGGTGCTGCTTGCTAAATCAGGGGAGTCACCATAGGATGTATGTACATATGAAATAGAAAACTGGTGATAATTCAAGAACTACTCTCGCTACTCGATCCCCTGCACGAGTATAAGTCATTTTAAGTGAACTCTACTACTAAATATAGGCAACGAGTGCGAGTCTCGCTAGCTGATAGACAAGTTTCAGTTGACTCCGCTCTGATCGTCGTTTGTGTATCGCAGCGAACGATGCAAAGAGGGTAGGGCTGCGGCCACTCTGCACATCGCCCTCTCAGCGAAGTTTCAACCGTCCTTTTGACCTCGCGGGGAAGTGTGGTGTGCAGTGTATCTAGCATCCATGTTAACCTTAAGTGTCCTATATTGATCTCAAGGGAAAGTATCAGCGTGCAATGTATCTAGCCTCCATCTTAAGTGTCTCCATGCAACTGTTCATGTGCTTGGAGACTTACTTACTTATATATACTAAGCGATGTTTCGGCCGTCACGCCGAGGCCACACTGGGGTGCCGTCGCTTTGTGTTCATGGTGTACCTTTGTAGATCCGCGAGCTGTTGAATGAGGTCGTTTCCCTCTGCTGTTTGGTGATAGTGAGGCAGGGGAGGCCTATCGGGAATAGCTTGTAGAAACTTATCCAGCTTCGTCCTGAAGATGTCCAAGGAACCATCGAACTCTTTCAGATCTTTTGGTAGAGAGTTGAAGAGTCTGGATCCCAATACGGAGAAAACTGTTCATGTCTAGTTCGAACGCTGCCAACCACCCTCACATTGAACGTCGGCACAACACACATCTAGCCGAAACGAATGTGCT
>VOMN01089983.1:0-21550 GCA_014899125.1 Orchestia grillus | reverse complement strand
GATTTCCTTTTTTCTGGGACACCCTGTAGAGCGGAGGGCAGAGAAATGGTCTCTGAAAGTCCCGGAGAAGTGAGAGAGACTTCGGTACTTTTTGGGAGGCTGAAGGTCATGGCTGGGAAGCCTGGATCATTGGGGAAGATTAATAGGGCTCGACCCTTGAATCAGATAAGGTTTTGGATCATCAGACCCAGGAGTGGAACACGGAGGAAGAGGTATACAGCGCATCACTGGTTACAGTCGATGGATGGAGCATCGACTGCGAGGGCGTTTGGGTCTGGCTGGCGAGATACGAACTGATCGACCTTGTTGTCAAAGAGATTGACGAGGTCGAACACGGACTGAAGGCAGATCCAATCCCAGGGAAGAGGTATTTGGCGTGATGGTACGTGCCCTACGTCGGTCTAGAGGCCCAGAGTATGGAAGGAGCTCAAGGATAGGCGGCACTGAGAGGCAAGGGCGAAGAGAGCTCCTGATTCTGATTGCTAGTTAAGAGGCAGTAAGCCTCTGTCGAGAATCAAGACATTCACGGTGGAGCTTTTAGTTCGAACGTATATGGGCATCTCTTGACAGTTCCTCCAGGGCTCGGGTGGCAAGGCAGCTTCAAGTATTTCGAAGAGATGGACGGAGGACGAGGTTGAAGGTGTCAAGAGACCCTAGGCTGTTGTGCCGAGGAACGACACCGCGCTCCAACCGGTTAGGGAGACATCTGTGAATAGAATGAGAAGGGGTTGCCTGCTTGCATTTGTGAAAAATTGAACGGGCTGACCTATAAGGTTGTTTCTCAATTGGAAGTCAGACCTCGGCTTGAGGCGTAGGCCACGAGCCATGGAAGGTTTTGGACAAAGTTAAAACAAATGGATAGGCTCAAAAGGAACTGCAGAGGTCGCTAGTTTCCTGGACGCACATCGCAGTGGAGGCGAGAGAAAGTCCAGGGCAGCCAGCGGCTTAGGAATGCTGGAGAGAGATTTCCTCTGCTTGAGGCCATGGGCATAGCATGAGATGATGCGTGAAAATGTTCCAAGGGCGATGGACAGCCCGAAGGGAAGAGCCGTGAAGCAAAACAGTTAGCCGATTGTTGGTGGAAAGCCAGGAATTTGTGTAAATTCTTCTGTACGGGAACATGAAGAAAGGCTTCTTGTAAATCGATCGAGTCGAGTCACGAACCTGCCGGTAGGACCGTCCGAGAATCATTGATATTTTACAAGCACAGGAGAAAGGAAGTCTTCAATAGAATTGAGGGTGGATAGATCGATGATTTGGCCACCCGAGAATTTGGGAACGGCCAATACTTTGCTCCAGAACCAAGGGTGAGAGGAGAAGAGCGTGATGGTCCCTTTCCGGATATAATCCGATATCAGGGGATCGGGTAAGAGTTGTGTGCTTCTGGCCTGGCATGGGACTGTTATGGCAGAAGAGATTTGCAGGCCCCATGCAGGCTCCTGAAGCCGCGGTCGGATCTAGCAGGAGGCTTTACCCCAAAGTTGGGAGACGTGCCTCAGGCTGGCACCTACGTGAGAACCAAAACGATGGTGCTTTGACTCATTACTATGGGAGCCGCCGAGCTTAGAGCTCTGTGGCTCAAAATGGTGTTGGAGCTGGGAGAACGGCTGGGACTGGTAGCGGACCAGGAAAGCTGAAGCCGCGAGGAAGCTCGTAAGGAGAGGTTGTGAGGGCGAGAGTATGGATGAGATGGGCAAGGCTGGGAGCTCAGCGTTGGGGTTGAAAGCCAGGAAAGTTGAGACGGAAAAGCTAAAGCTGCGCGGGGTAGGGGCTCGAGGTAAATTAGCGCAGTTTTTTGGTTATCTTCGGCCATTGTTCAGCAGCTTTTCGCTTGGCTTCGAAGGAGCCGTGAGCTGGCCTGAGGCGGTCGTCTAATTGGAGGGCTACGGAGTTGGCCTCCGTAATGGCAGGGAGAGGAAAGAGAAAAATCTCCCTGCTGGCTGCACGGTGGAAGCCCTGAGCAAAGAGTTGGCGCATTACTTTGCGGTGATGCAGGAACTCAGACTGCTGGAGAGAAGCCAGTCACGGGCATGGCGCTGGAGCAGTTCGAGAAACTCGCCTAGATACTGTAAGTTCCGACGAGCTTCCGTTTTTGCCCCATCACGAGCTAAGATGGACAGGATCTCTGCAACATACAAGACAAGATATATGTGGTTTCTACTTTCCGCAATCGGAAGGAAGCGGGGTGTTATTCTAGTCAGGCCCTAGCTGGTCACATGGCCAGGCAGGGTATATGGAATAGAGTTTGGGACGAGATATATATTCTAGTGAGTGTAAATCATCAACAGATTTATGTTTCTTACCTGGGCTTAGCTGAAGGCTCAACTACGCAAATTCTCGGGAAAGCTGGAGCAGTGTTTAGCCTTTTAGTAGCTTCGTTTCTCTCCGTCGATGGTATTGTACGCGGAGCAAAAGTGGGAGTGATTATTTTGAGATTCCATTTTATACACTCAGCTGAAAGGGACACGGAAGACAGAGGCAGTCTCATCGCACGTGTTCACTTCATGACAGCTGTCGGCCAAGTGACGGCCTGGGCTGTGGTGACCCGCTTTACATGGGTACATATTCTAGAGGGGTAGTTGCTGCTGGTGTAGCTGTAGCCTTCAAAGGGACAGACGCATAAATAAAAGGAACCAGAGAACCTCTATCTTGGCTTGACTTTCAGCAAGCTTGGGCACAAAAGATGGACATTAAGTGCTAGTACCAGAAGCATCCAATAGAGTCTTAATAGTTCATTACGGGGGTAGGACCGAAACTTTCAAAATTGAAATAAATATTGGGAATTTTGAAAGTCTATTTTTCTCGGCAGATTGAACCATCTGCAGACCAATTAGGTGATTAGAGCAAGTGCTCCTGAAATCGTCGCGAGAAATGATGATGCTTCACGTAGCCTCTCCCTCTAATATAGGCTACAGCCCTCGTCGGACCAGTGTTGCCATCACTAAGGAGAGTTCTTGAAAAAGTCTCTTCCATAACACAGCCGTGCGGAGCTGGACTGACGACCCGCGCCTACAGCTACAGTTGGGTATAAGAAGCGACCAGCTGACTATGGATCGAGAAAAATACAAGAGTCCATCTCCTGAAATTAAGGGCATGATATACAGCTAAAACAGGAGAATTAGTACACCATGATGGGTAACATTTTCTTCCTCAGACTTCTTCAGTACACGCATACTCGCACTCACATTCATATAGAAAAATATCAGTTCTATTCGTCTTTGAAAGGTCAAAATACAATTTTTCTCATGCATGTTTCATGGCACGGGTACTAATCTTTACCAAATTTAGCGAAACAGCTCCCGGCATATACATTTCCTGGCTACCAGCTTGAACTACACTGATCGTTTTGAGGTCCACGTCAGCAATGATGTTTAACCCTGTAAAAAACCCTGTTATCCTTGCAGGATATTAAAAAATAAATCTATTTTGGCCCCAAATTCTTAGTGCTTTACTCAAACCTAGGGTGAACATGCACACAAGTGCATAAAACATGCACAACTGTTCATGTAAAAAATAAGTTGGTGCTTTTAGGACTTAATTACCTCATGGACTGACCTGGGACACAGCACCATCGTCGGGGCTGGAGCCTGTGGTGGCAGCCCTGCTGCTGTTCAGGGGCTCAACGCCTCCTCTGCGGTGAGGTGGCAGCGGTACACGAGCGTCTCCTTCAGGTGCGGGTGCTGGTGTACCAACCTCATCTTCTGTGGAACTATTTTCAACTGCAAGATTGCCCTCAACAGCAGCACTGCCACCAGAGGAAGAGTTTTTCTTTACAGCAGAATCACTCGAGATGCCAGATTTTGCAACTTCTTCCTGATGGAGTACGCACTGATCTGATGCAAGATTTTTGGACTTGTTTCTTCTTCTATGGTTGGCACTACCATTTACTGGATTGTTACTCCGCTGTTCTGAATCTGTATGTTGCTTTTTAGCACTGCTTTTTGGTATACCTCCGATATCTGTGTCACTTAATGGCTTAGAATCTGAAAAGAAGAAAAAATACTTAAGGTAACTCACCAGAGTATCAATACCTGGGAACAAGAAGCCCGAGAACCTTAAGTATATACTGCAACAGAACAGTGCAATTTTCATTGGTAAATAGGTACTACAACTCATGTTGCAGTTAATATATTAAAAAGAAATGCTCAGATGCAGACAGCCAAGAACAAAGTGTGTTTTGATAGTACAGTACAAGTAAGAGTAATGGAGAGTATTCGAGGGAGAATACACAGATAAATGAAACTTAAATATTATCATACACAATAAATACATACACGTAACATCATTCATGCTCTTAACTAATTTAACTTTCTATCTGTTGACACAACTCAGCTACAAAGACCCACGCTCACTTTGGTACCCACATACACTGGCATGTAAACTTAGAGATAACAAAAACAACTTCATCATCACTACCAGCTGAAGTTAGTGTGGCTTTAACTTACTGCCGATGTTGACCTTGTCTCCATACAAGCCCTTTAGTTGCGACAAGTCAGGGATCACTATCGACAGTCGTTCACTTTCTCCCTGCCCTCTCAGGTAGAGAGGCGAGCTTGGAATCTGGCTCAGCAACCTCAAACTGGCTTCAAAACACACGTTGCTGCAAAAGTTCTGAAAAAAATGCACATGTTAGCACTCAAATTGCACTTATGGTCAATGAATGAAATCATTATTATTATTATATTCCTGATTTCACCACCGCAGCAATGCTTGCTATACGCTGGTTTATCGTGTCAGATTTTGGGTTTCTTGTCGATACAGAATGCAAGTCATGTAGTCAGTCAAAGAATGAAATAAACATGAATTTTGTGCAGGATGTAAAATATTCATGTTAACATATATTTGACTGTCAAAGATACCTATCTATGTATATGGTGAGATTCTAGAAAAGAAGAACTAGTGGTCCAAAGGAAATAGCTAGATTGGGAAAAAAAATTCCCAACACTATCATGAAAACAAAACAATTTCAATTGTGTAACTTCAAAAAATTGAGTTAACACTACTTTCCTTTTCCTTTAAAAATCTTAAAAAAAATTCAGAAACTGAACTGTGTTTAGAATCATCTAAAATATTACTCTATTTTCTCTTCTAAACATAGGCAGTTGCTTTAATTTGCAGTTAAAAACATCAGTTAACTTGGTAAGTTGGCAGTGGGATGAATGACAATGAGAGCTGTATACTTGACAAGGAATAGAACAAACTCAGTCTAAACACACAGGTTCAATCTCCCAAACCTGCAATTCCATCATACCAGAACACATACAACCTTAAACTATAACAATAGGAAAAATATTAAAAAAATTCAAAAAGATTTCCCACTTAGAGATGTAATTGAGACCATTGTTAAATGCTATTATGCAGTAATGCCATCTACCCTAAAAAATGGGTAGCAGAAGCAGGGTTCAGGTCTTCTAAGCCTCAAGTCTGGAAGTTGCCAGACTTGAGCGCTAAACCTGAACTACATACCAATTCTATATTAAGCTTCTTGGTTAAAAGAGCCTCACTCACTCTTCTGTTAGTGATGTCATACACAGCTTTATTTCTGATGACATACTGTTGGGAGCCATACTTGTCTCTGTAAGCTTTCTTGCAAAGAGGATAGCCACAAATTCCAGCAATGCAGCGCTCCAGAAAGACGTCCTCAAGCTGACCTGGAGTGATGAAGCAACACTGGGACAAGTACCATATGCATTAGTCAACATTGGCTTTGGTACACATAACTATTTTCATTGGTTAGTTTATAATACTTTGGGAAATGTTGAAAAATAAAGCCTACATCAAACAATTCAAATCTTTAAGGTTAGTCAACACTTATATTTTAAAAGCAAATACATATGGGGCTTAGAATTTGAACAACAAAGTTTGTTCATCCTTTTACTTTATTCTTAATCCTAATAAATTTGCTCACCAAAGAGTTAACTCATTCAATTGAAATCAACATAAGTTGAATTTATCTCACATACTCTAAACAATGCAAAATTTTTGTATCATAAAACATTATTTGCAATAGTACCACTATATTTAATGGCAAAAGGAATAATAAAGAATGTTATAAGGTACTTGTTATTTTCATTAATCACATATACAGAGCAATCAACAGTATAAAATCAAAATAAAAACTAACAAAATGAATAATAAAGTATTGGAAATTGCTTATAAACTTCAGAATAATAATTTATTTATGTCATTAGTATTAGAATGCTAACACTAGAAAAGAACCATATGCTAAGAAATGCTTCATGAGTAGCAGAATGCACGGCAATGATGTTCCATTCCACTAGTCATCTTAGCACTTCTGATATATTAATACAATATGAGTAGCCTGAGTATGTTGTAAATCTTCCATTTACTGCTTCTCTGAATACAGATGCACAAGCTACAAGACTTTGTTTATGAAATTTAAACTAAAACACCACTTTTAAGTCACTCACCAAATTTTGAAGCTCATTTGTGCTCACTGTTGTTTCAATCAGTTGCAAAACAACTTCCTGAGCTCTCTTGCTGCATTTTTGAGCTATTATGTTGGTGTTGTTCATGCTGAAAGAATATTCAACAGACCTGTAAAAAAAATTTTTAGTACAAATAAAACATGGAAGTATTATCTATGTCAATCAATGCAAATGCCTGACGCCTATGCTTGAGAAAATATAAACAAACACAATAAAGCTTACTATAGATAAAATAAATTACTTTTAAATTACTTCAAATACAGTTTGAAATATACATTAACAGAATAAAAATAAGTTAATAAAATGGCAATAATTGAAAAACATTGAATGAAAATTATTACACAATATGCTAATGTTATTCCTCAATAAATTAGCTGGTAGGTTCACCAGCTTCAGTGATGATCACATGGAATGCTGCTAATTTTGTGCACAAAGCCAACTGCAACACATATACAAGGCTGCACTTAGTTTGTACAAATCTAAAAGCATCTTTAGCACTAAAAGAATTTGGTTTGACTTCAAGACTGCCTCATGGGCTATATATGGTATTGGCGATTATTTAACCTAACCAAAGGAGTACAGTATATAAATACAAATTTTCAAGTTTTCATGAAATTTGTGGTCATTTCTTGTATGGCTTCATGGTGTGGTGGTTAGCGTGATGGCCTCACAGCTGGAAGGACCAGGGTTCGAGCCTCGGCTTGGGTGAGGCTTTTCACGTGACTGGGGGGTACTTCCCTTGGATAAGGAAGGTTAAACCTCACATCCTCAACCACACCAGTAGTTGTAAGGCATTTAAAATCCAACCGCAAAACGTGTTAGAATAAATAAAGGTATATGCTAATTTAGATTAGAAGGAAAATTTATAGGATGGCTAAATTTGTTAAATCAAAATCTCATTTTTATATTCGCAACTGAGATATTTGTCAACATGCAATATTACCTGGGTGGAGAATAGCGGTCACAGTATTAAAATGGATTAAATAAACGTATACGATGAGATATTGGGTAACCGCTATATCTAAGAATAGGTATTGCTCGCTAACGACTGGAATCTGGATAGACTCCGATAAAGGGATTGAAAATTATAAATGTTTTGAATTTTGGTTTTTCGTGTGCCATGAAACAAGTTTAAACATGTTTATGAATATGGGGCTGCATCAAGAAAAAGTTTCCTCTTGAATTAATGATCGTCAAATTTGTCCCAGTAATGTTGTGAAGATTTGTCCAAGAAATGTTGATTGTGGGATATAATCCTCAACTATTGCAGTGCGTTTCAAATAAACTAAATTTAATTCTAAAACATAAATGTAGCAGTAAATTGAATACCTTTACCTTTATCAATTCATCACATTATACCGTAGGGTGTTCAAAAGTTCTCAGCTTTCTTCATTCGCACATGTACAAATCAGCCCCCTTAATTGCCCCATTTCCTCCACCCCCGGGGCAAACAGGGTGCGATCCTCCCCTAAAAGTTTTACCTACTCTCTATGTTCCACACTACATTTTTTACCTAATTGGTCTAGAGACCTCATATTAGTCTCAAAAGGAAGCTTATGATGGGGAGGGGTGTGATTAACACTAAAATTTTTGTCCCCTTCCTCTTACCCAGCGTGGAAGGGTTCGACCCCCGATAATTAAAATCGCTCTCATTTCTCACCTATTTCAGCTAGAGAACTCAAAATACTCTCAAATAAAAGCTCTTAGCTTTTTCCATCCGCACTTATACAAACTAGCCTTTTTAATTGTCTTATCGGTGCAAAAGAGGTGCGATCCCCCCACATAAGTTTTACTAACCCTCCATGCTCCACTCTGAATTTTTAACGTCCTAATTGGTCTAGAGACCCCAAATAAGTCTCAAAATAAAGCTTATGACGAGGACTTCATGAAAAAATAATTTTTGTCCCTTTCCTTTTATCTTACGACTCGGGGAAAGGGGTTGAGGGGTCTGACCCCCAAAAATTAAATTGATTCTAATTACTCACCTATTCCATCTAGAGAGCTCAAATTATTTTCAAACGAAAACTCTTAATTTTCTCCCCCCCGCACGTATACAAATTAGCCTCCCTAATTGCCACTCCCCCTCCCTGCCTCCCCATTTCATTGGAAATACAATTTATTAAATTATTAGTGTAAAATGTTCTAATCACAATAAATTGTCGAGAAGAGGAGCAATGCATGCCGACAAACACTAATGTTTGTGCTTGCATAGTGCATGATATTCAAGACCAATTGCACCAATTGAATTCATAGACTGCTGCGTAGGTCGTTCAAGCTCGTAGTATTTAAGGTCCAAGGACAACTGCGTGTTACCCAAGCCCATAAATGGCGTCAGTGGGGGCATGGAGCAGTTGCCTAGTGAAGAAGATTCGCACATAGGGTTGAAAAGATCGCCCTCCACCCCCTCCCACTTGCACTCCTCACACACACGACTGTGCAGGGTGCTGCTGAGGAGACACCCACACTGAGGACACCACTGTCGCAGCAGTGTCTCCGCAGACGCCGTGAAGGAACGGCTTGGCAACCGCGAAGGAAAGCAAGTTGCGCTTCATTCGTTTGTTTCTCTGTGAACGATCTTTGGATATCACATTGTGTTGTTTTATCATAAGTTAATGCTGTGCTCTTAGAACACTTTTGCTAAAAAACACATCGCGCATCCGTACAATGCACTCGATAGTAATATGTATTTTGCGCAAAACATTCTGCATTGAGAATTGACTTGATAAAAAACTGTCATCTTTTTTATATAAAAATGCAACAGCAGCGATACCGTGCATATTAATTATGACTATTGCCCTTGAACGCACTCCAATTTGATGAGTCACTCTTTAGGTGTAGCTCTGAGGACGAATAGCTCAAGAAATTAGTACAAAATTGTTCAGTTTTCCAAGAATGACACTTGATGCGAATTTCAGTGCGATTCTATGCAGACATGAACTGCGCTTCATGCTGAATAAAACCACGACTGGCTTATGATGGACCCTGCTTCGCAGTTGTTAGGTTCAAGGACAAGGAGAAGGACAAGTTATAAAACTGCGAATTCTTTAAACATTTCCGCTCTTCTGATTTACTGCTGACAAAATTAACTTGACTGGCGAACGAACTCAACTAGGATCACGGTGAGTATCTTTTAATTATAGACGGCAAAAAAAAAATTATTAATTCCAACACGTTTTACCGTTGGGTTTCAAATGCCTAACAACTACTGGTGTGGTAGGGGATGTGAGGAATGTGTGGTTCAAACTTCCTTTTCCAAGGGAAGTACTCCTCCGCAGTCACGTGAAAATGCCTCCCAGCACCGAGTATCGAACCCAGGTTCTTTCGGTTACGTGACTACACGCTACCACTATGCCACGGAGCCCTGCAAGTGACAGTGAAACTTTCGATCCGGGTCCATGTATGCGTTTTGAGTAACTTCCTTTCAATTCCACTTCCTTAAACCTGTTAATGGCCACTGTCCACACATGAGCACGCCGTGATGGATGCATTCACGCGGTTACTGTCCACATCTGTGGACGCTGTGGTCGTTACAGTCACACAGTCACTGTCTACATATGCAGACGCTGTGGTCGTTGCATTCACGCGGTTACTGTCGACTACACTGACCGTGTGAATGCACCGCTGCCAGCTGGGCAGCAGCCATTTTTATGCTGAAGATCTGCACTGCCAATATTCAAATCGCGTAAGTTTATTTAAATTCATACAAAAATAAAATAAGAGTTGACTATTCTTAAATTCACTTAGGAAAAGCTGGGTTTGACTGCTTTCTGGGATCCGGCAAAATTTCGGGATGACGAAATTCGATGCATAAATAGAATTTACTCCTGAATTTTACTATTCGATGGCTGTGCTCTCATAGAGCGTCTCACGTGCAGTAGGCCGCGGCGAATTGAGGGCTTAGAAAATGTGCAAAGCGATGGTCGAGAGGGATTGTAAAATAACTGAGCAGAAATGTATCGAAAAGCTTCTGAAATTCTAAATTATCCTTCCTTCTAGTTCAGATCCAACTTCTTCAATCTCGTCTCATTGAAAAACATTTGCAACACTTCAAACTTATGACTTTCCTTTGTTACCACAGATTCATTCCAGCTCCATCTTTGGGCTTCAGTTTTTAATTTGGAATATAACGCTGAATGTACGTGTAATCTTACATTCGAGAAATGAGCAGCACACATGCCTCGTTTTGAAGGGAGCGCGAGTGAGAGGTTACAAGTGAAGCAAGTGCATCATCGAATTTTTCGAATGAACTGCATACATGTAACAGATTGTTAAAATTTTTGGAGGTGAAAGTCGCTTTTGGTCTTGATAATTGTGTGGATAATGAACCAGTCTCCTTCACGGAATGTCTGTACTAGATTTTTTTCGATATTCGATGATATTTTACTTCTTAGGCACTGTCTGCGGGCTACTCGCAATGACTGAGTACTTGAAAACCGACCGTCGCAGGTCGATTGCGATATTTTTTGAATCTCTGTTGAAAGTTTGCAGAGCTCAGCTCTGTTCAAACAAAACTCAAGGCGCACTTTTTTCCTTACAAACTATTTAATGCATAAAGTCACCCTTGAAAAAGTGTGGAACCATTTTACTCGTATTTAAAGGAGATATACTGCTAAAGACAACAGTTCTGTGCTGATTAAAATTACTTCTTCTAAGTACTCGTTTGTTCCAGGGACTAAAACCTAACAAAATTGTAGTGTTAATCTAAGCTTATTGAAAAATATTTATGTCTATTTCTTGCAGTTCGACTCTTATTTGAATAATATATTTTTAAGAGGGATTTCCTGCTAACATATTTCATTTTCGACTAATCAATAGACTTCATACTATTCATTCGAAAGCATCTCTTTGATGCCAAAAACACTCAAAGAAAGGTTCTGGAAACGAGTAATTTACTGACTTTGCTTTTCTTTGATTAATTCGAATAGCCCTGAATTTAGAAAGTGCTATGTATACATTTCCCGCTCTTAATTAGAGCGAAAATACATTATCCAGTCCAACATCACGCTATGGGGGACAGGATACGCAAACACAGGTGCAGCTTCACATTCAAAGCGTTGTCTAAAACACGTGCACGGAACACCCACACACCTTCAGCTCGTTAGAATTCTCATTGTTTTCCACCGACACGTAATTTCGATAACCGCTTATAACTTCTTTGTGTATAGAAAAACAGCGTCTCCGCCGCCGCTGTCCCTGCCAAGACGCATCGAGATGAGGGCTGCTGTCTATTGTTTTAAAATGTGACACAGGGGACGGGTGAGATAGCAGAATTACATTGTTGCCGATAATGTATTGTACTGCGCGCTGCAGAGATTTGTAGTTCACGGTCTGCGGAGCTACAGTACCAAACAATAACAGCGCCCTGAAGAGATAGTCCTCGGCCTGCTTAGTTATTGCAAGTAGGAGACAAGAGCTGTTTCTTCCAGCACCTTTAGCCTGTAAAATGTCAAATTAAATAGCAAGAATACTTACCCTTTACTACATAGGAATGCCTTTTTTGCGATGGAAATGCATGTATGATGAGAGAAAAATAAAGCCTCGTGAAAACGTTACTCGTTATCACAGTATAAAAGTGCTGCCCCAGAGCCTGTCCTGCCCTCTTCCGAACTACGCTTCACTTTCTATTTCTTTCGAAACAATGGAGTAGATCCAGGCAGTACGCCGGGTGGGCAACCGCTCTATCCACAGGGCTAGAAGGGCTCTTAGAGCTGAATTCTCTACGTTAAGATGACTGTCAGAAGAGCTACAAAAATTGATGGCTTGTAGATCATTCAGTATTCTATGGAGAAAATTCGAACTATACCGGTAGTGTGTCCACATATGAAGTTAAGCAATGCAGAGGGGTCGCTATTTTCTCTATTGAACAAGGAACTGGGATTTCGAACACCAGTGTTAAAGAACCCAAAAATATTATCGCATTTGTCCAAGTCTGAAATTGAACAAATGTGCGACTATTAAAAGCCTAAGTTGTGAGTTAATTGCTGCAAAAATATGGGGAGGCAACGTTCCCACGGAGCGAAGGAAAGGAAGATTGCCGTTTATTAATATACCTGGATACATGCGATCGATTTCTCGTATATTCATACCTTCCAATGCGTGCGGGGATAATTATAGGACAATTGTATCATACAATTATAATTATGAATAGCGTAGCATGCTAGGCATTTCGCACAGCAATTAACAAGTAAACATCAACGCCGCCAGATTTCTGAAAATAATGCTCTTAGATTCCACGGCCAAATTCTCATTTCAACGCCGGCGAACCTGAGGTACCCGCGAGAGTAATGCAGGGAGTAGAGTCACAGTTGACGTATCATGTATGCCGAATTGTCACTTCCTCAGGGTATAAATCTAACTTAGATTTGCCCTTTTTTCCCAGGACACTTGAGAGATGAAATAGTTTCTAATTGATGCTTGAAAACATACTCATACCTATTTCAAAACACATTGCATACTTAATAGGTGTAAACCTATTTTTCGGCCGCTTTGGATGTCGTATCTTCGAGTGGGTCTAGAAGCCTGAGCAGCCTGAGTGTACCCCCCTCGGGCAAGGTCAGAAGAACTGTGTGTGTACTAAACATAGGTTTCCAGTATGCTGGAGAGTAGGTTATGCTTGCATTAGTACAGTTGAATTATCACAGTAGCATTCAGTGTGAATCTTTAAAAAAAAAATTTTTACTTCTCTTTATACGAGAATTCTGCTTTCATCAGATGGCGCATCTCCCTGTTTTCATTGAAAGGATATAAAAAGTTACTTAAAAAGTCAATTGAAAACCCAACGGTAAAACGTGTTGGAATTAATAAAGTTTCTTTGGTCAACCCTCTGGTTTCAATCCTTATGAAGAACTTAGAACGGCGAATCTTGATTGCGCTTCAAAAAGTTTGTTCTTCCGTACGAAGCACAGCGCTTCAACAATTGCCTGAAGAGTTGCGGGCATTTTTGCTTGGCTGGAAGATGTGCTTACTCTTCGTCAACCTGCCAGGCAGATACGTGTTGTACAGCTGTAGTACACTTCTGTAAGATGGAATCTGGTGCTACTTGTGCTATGGTGCTGCTGGTGCTGTTCGTGCTGTTGGAACTGTTGGTGCTGTTCGTGCTATTGGTGTTGCTGGTGCTGTTGACGTTTGTCTTTGGGTGCTGCTGGTGTTGCCAGTATTGCAGGTGCTGTTTGTGTTGGTGCTGTTGGTGTTGCGGGCATTGCTGGTGCTGCAGGTGCTGTTGGTGTTGTTAGTGTTGTTAATGTTGGTGCCGTTGGTATTAGTGCTAATGGTGTTGATGCTGTTGGTGTTGTTGGTGTTGGTGCCGTTGGTATTAGCGCTGTTGGTGTTGATGCTGTTAGTGTTGTTGGTGTTGGTGCCGTTGGTATTAGTGCTGCTGGTGGTGCTGTTACTAACTATTGTTGGTTCTATTTTGGTGCTGTTGTTGGCCCTGCAGTGCTGCAGCTCTAGCGTGGGAGCCTCAAGGCCAACTGCAGGTCTCTTGGCGCTCTTGGCGCCACAGCAACAGGACGTAATTTGATCAACGAATTAATAAGGAGCGCAGTATTGCTGGTTCTTAACGTCTTTCGGAAGGATCGCTCCGACCACAGGGCTTCTATGATATGCTCCTTCTAAGGAATTACTTTAGAAAACCAAATAAAAACACAGACCGTTCGCCTTACGCTTCAGGTGAGCCTGGTGGCGCTTTTTGCCTCGGCATCTTGCTGGGCTGAGAAGAACCTGGAATGTAACGAGAATGTCGTCCCTGAAAAACATCATATTTTTAGTATTTTGCCGTACGAAGCGTGACGCACGTAAGGCGCAGTCTCCAGCGTAGCCGTATCGAACTCTCATCAGCCTCCATGTGCAATCTCTGCTAAATATCTTCCACGCAATGAAGATTCTAAAACTAAAGCTATTTTAATGCTTATTCACAATAAAATTCTGAATACTTCTACTGCCGATCTTTTAATTGTTATGGAACTGTCTCTAGCACACATAATGAAGGCCCAAAAATTGAAGCTACTTTAAAACTAATCCGCGGTCACATTCCTGAATACTTTCATTAACGATTCTTTCTCTAGAAGTTCATCCGTTGTTGTGGAATACCTCAGGAGTCATTACTTGAAATATCCAATTATTTAATCGTGAGAAGACGTCCTGAAAAATTTTACTGATTGTAACTATGTCATCGGTGATAGCACTCCTGTAATCTCCAGGGTTTGCCAATCCTCCATATTTTACAGGCTGCAACACTCACTAGTACTCGGATGTATGGTCATTTACTTGAATAATATAAATCAATTCCTATATTAGAACTTTTGTTCACGCCTCACCGGACATAACTACATGTAGTCCTTATCGTTCGTGAGCGGAAAACTTGAAAATCCCTTCCGTGATTAACAACATTCTTTATCCACAGGTGTCATGTCTCGTTTGTCTCGTTATACGACCACCACCAGCGACACACACGTGTCTTACGCCCTCCGGCGCCTGCTCTATCTGGTTCTTTGTTCGAGAATTTAAGTTGTTAAGTGATGTCGGTTCGTAATTGCACGGCGACGACCCGGCGTATAGTCCTCAGGTGTCATTGCGTGTACCGAATTGTAGCGGGATATTGACGCGATCCTCCGTAGCGCTCGTTGTTCTAAATTCATGACATGCCATTGGTTGTCGTACAAGGACAGTTTTAATATGAACCCCGCTATTAAATTTACTCTAGCACCGTGAAATGAGGATTTTGCAATAAGATGCTACGAGTGTGTACTGTTTAGATGTTTCATGTGTCGGAGAAAAGACATTCGAACGTATACTATTCACATTCGAAGACTTGATTTATAGCAAGTTCATCGGGACTTGGAAGGAAACATGTAATTATCACTGTGATAATATCCGGCTTCATGGAACTGAGAATCCGACCTTTCGGGTATTTTACACCTAAAACAACGTAAAAATTCTGTTTTATAGGGGAGTTAAATTTAAAGGGCCGATGTTGATTTTGAATAAAACACAAATTAGGTTCATAATAAGCCTGAATAACTTTAACGCGTTGCTCGATGGTGTATCTTACCATAGTTCAAATTGAGTTAGTCTGAAATAGAGAAATGTCAAATTAAATGCAGAAAAAACCGAACGTTTAGGTGTGGTTCACATTCAAAATCGGCCCTTACAATTTAACCACCCTTTATTAACATCTGTTTTTAAAAGTACAATTTTGAACTTCATAGTTAGTGTTTTATAACGGTTATGCCATCGAATGAATACTGTTCAATCATGAAGGCTGCAAATGCCGTCACTCCATAGATAAACTAGATATCAGTGTACGTTTTTGCAACGGTTTAAAAACTCGGATCATATGTTCGCTTTTACCACGAGGATATTTTTAGATTGAATTGGAACGTTTCTCAAGTGTCTAATTTTCCTGCTGATTTTGAGCAGGCACCCTTATGCTCACGTGTACCATTACCGACTCTTAATGGAAATGTTGTTTAAACTAAAGTTCCCTATACATATCTGCTATTTTTCCTCAGAAAAAACTACCTCGTGTCAGTGAAAAATTGTCTTAGATATCGTCGCTCGCAGCAAAAAGGATTAGAATCACAGGAAGAAATGTGTGGGAAAACTGCACAATAAGAAAAAATAGTTTTTGGAGGAATAGTTGAGCACTTGGGATTTCTCTGACACTTTAAACACAGCTTTCCTTTTCCTCAAGTTTTAAAGTCTTGAACGAAGTCTTTAAAGTCTTCGAAGTCTTGAACGTCATCCAACATGGAGCCGAGACTGTCAATATTTGCTCACAGAGCTGCCCAGACTCCTCAGTACATCGCGGCCCTGTCAGGTGAGAGACAACCTGAGCCCAATTCGTAAGTGGCAGCCAGTTTTGTGACGAATCTTTTTTCGTATGGCATGTGTTCCGTAAGTGGAGGGGTGCTCGTAAGCCAGCTTCACCGCAGTTCACATTGAATTGGTTCTAACCTGTACTTTCAGATGGACTCAACTTAACATAATCACCGATCATAGTTACCTCAGCTATAGATGGGCCTTTGAGACTTCTATCTTTCGTGCTCCCTTTGTTTTTTTTTCAATTTTCATACCTTTTCCGCTATCTCTCATTTGGGGTTTCTTCCTCTTCTTTCCTAACTTGCTGTTTCTATGCAGGGAATCTTGTTTGGGAACACACCTTTGCATAGATTCCACGTTTTCGAAAGTCCGTACTAAATGGTACCTTCTTTCGCTCTCTTCGCTTTCTTGAGATCGCCTTTGGTGGGGCTAGTGAGATTTATATAACTAATAAATATTAATAATACTAATAATAAAAATAATAATAACCGCTCATCGTTACGCCATTTGCTCCATTAAGCGGTTGATGTTGTTATATTTTCGGCTTTATATGTGTATGTGATTCTACTCCTTATAACTTAATAGCGAAGTATTCTCATTTTTTAATAATGAATTGTTGTACAGAAGCATTCGATTTTTTGTACTTTATTCTTTAGTAATTGCACGGCTCAGGATTTTAGACTTGTTTCCCAGGTTTTGCTCTTTGCCCCCAATTTCCCAGGAATTTCCCAGGTTCTGCTCTTTGCCCCCAATTTCCCAGGAATTTCCCAGGTTTTGCTCTTTGCCCCCAATTTCCCAGGTTCTGCTAGTTGCCTTAATCAGGCATCTGCACTTGCAAAACTTATTCTAAGTGATAGAGATGCAATGCATCGTTCAGGTACTACCGATCTTAATTGGAAATATTGCAACTAGCCTGTCTGGGAGCCATCGAAGTGGGCGCCATCTTGGGCTACGCCTCACCCGCCGGACTACAGCTCACCACGCGCCTCAACGGCACCAATGGGACCGAGAGCATCCACCTCTTCGATGACAACTTCTACCTCAAGAAGAAGGAAATGGCGTGGGTGTCGTCCATCGTGAGCCTCGGGGCTCTGTGGGGAGGCCTCATGGGAGGCACAGCGCTCAATGTCTTCGGCAGAAGGGGCTCCATGATGCTCTCTTTGATCCCTGCCTTCATTGGATGGATCCTTATCTGTGAGTATTTGATGGTTCCTTATCTCTGAGTATTTGATGGATCCTCATCTGTGAGTATTTGGTGGATGGATCCTCATCTGCGAGTATTTGATGGTTCCTTATCTCTGAGTATTTGATGGATCCTCATCTGTGAATATTTGATGGTTCCGTCAAACGCAGCTCGGCTTGAGCGATGCTCGATGTTTTCCACTGAGTTCAACTGATAAATTTGTTACGAATTCTACCTTAATGAACAAGTTCCAAGGTCTTTAATTTTATTCTCATGAGCAGGTGTACACCTGTAATTCTATGATCGAATAATTTTTCTATCTGAAATGGGATAGCAAATGTATTTCTGTAAAAAGGATGAAAAGCTGCGGGGCATAATCGGGAGTGAAATCAAGTTCAGCTTTGTACCTCTTTTTCTCTCTGCTTGAATGTTCTTTTGAAGAGAAAAATGCTAACTTGAGGTTTCTCCCACCAGCTCTGTCGGTCAACTTTAGCATGTTGCTGGCGGGTCGAATTGCTACGGGTGTGTTCGCCGGTCTCACGTGCGTCACGGTCAACACGTACATCGGCGAGATCGCCTCTTCCAACATTCGAGGAACCCTCGGTGAGTGATCTACTTACGTAAGCTGGTGATGTGCACTGCAGATGTAGCGAAAAACAATAAGAACGAAGTAGAATGGAATTTGGCAACACCAACGAGCCAAGACATTCTTCGTAATTCATACTTGGTATTCTTGTGTTCGATATACAGTTATGACTGTACAGTCTCTTGACTTCCGACCCGACTTTTGAATTGAGAGCAAAGTTAGCAGTTGATGCCCATGTCTGGGTATCTCCCGATGGTGTTTTCAGACTTTGACTGACGGTGTGTGGGGAGCCCTTGGTTACAAACAAATGTTACCCTTGTGAGACCATAACAGATCCCTGCTGTCATTGCACATTGTTATTCATTCCTGCAGTGTAGCATGGGATAGTTAGGAAGCCGAAGTTTGAAAAACTGAAAATTCTACCTACAACCAAATATATACACAAATCGACACAATCTCCATGACTCAAACAGAAAATGTCAGTCTAGTCAGCGCATAGCGCCCGTGCAATGTTGTGTTCATTTGTGCCTTTTAGCATTGGAAAGCAAGAAAGTCTACATTTGAAAACATGAATTTTTGCTTAAATGAACAACAACAGCCATCTCCCTGATGCCAGTGGAATATGTCATTCTACTTCAGTGTCCGCACTAGGTATGTAGTCCGTTGATATCATCATTTTTTTTTCTTTTCAAGGTTCTGGATTTCAACTGATGGTGAACGTCGGTTTCCTGTTTGCGTATTCGTTTGGTGTGGTCCTGGACTGGTACTACTTGGCCTTCCTGTGTAACACCATCCCGATTATCTTCGCCATAGCCATGTTTTATAACAAGGAATCGCCCATGTACCTTCTCATGAAGGACCGCCCCGCTGAGGCTGAAGCCGCTCTCAGACATTTCAGAGGTAAGTACACTTGATCGTTGGTACCGTAACTTTCTCTAACATATATATGTAAATAAATTTATTTGGGCTTAGTGCTACCAGTAAACAAGTATAAATGAATAGGTAAGCAGTAGCTTCACTCAGGTTTGAGCATATACGTGAGTTCATTTTGATCCCGTGAAAACTCAATTTGACAATTTAGAAAGTGTCCGATTCTTAACAAAAATCTGGCTTTAGAACTGAAAGTAAAACTGCATGAACCCAGTCTAAAATTGGAGCTTAAGTTAGCTGTAGTGATAGTATCAACAAATTTACGAACTGACATCGGAAAACAAGGCGAGTGCTATTGATAGTGCCTTAAATTGTCACTTCCCTGTTAACCAAAGATCTTATGTATTGAAAAAAAACTAAATGCTGACTATTTTTGGGAGCATTCCATGCATTCTGACTCCAAAATTCAATTAGCTGATGTATTCAATTCCCAGAAGCTTATCTTCTCATTCTCCAATAATTTAGAAAATGATTATGTTGGAATTTGTTCTGTTGCTGTAAATAGGGTACAGCTTTCATGTTGATAGACCCTGCATTTCAAAACTTCCCAGCTGGGAAACAAAGGTTCGACTCCCGACTGAGGCAATTGATTTTCCCGAAACCATGAAGTACTTTCCTTGGAAAAGGAAGCTCAAACCTCACATTCATCACATCCCTCATTCGTCAATAGCAATAAGGCATTGAAAACTCAACGATGTACTAGATGTCAATTGTATTGGAATTAAGAGAGGTTAATCTTTTTAAAGGAGAAGCTGGGAGTGATCGCCTCTATCAAGTGTTTGTGGTTACCCTATTCAAAGTTGACAAACCACGTATGGATACCCCGAAAACCGGGTCGATTTAGCTGTGCATCCAAATTTATTCGTTGTGTTTTTTTATGATACCTTTGAGTGGCAACTGACATGTATAAACTCCACGGAAGTCGCTAACAGCATTTCAAGATTCTCATACCCGACAAGGTACTATCTCCACGTTTCCTTGTCTCAGGTCCTCACTACCCCGTCGAAATCGAGCTCAGGACCATGAAGCTCGCACTGCAAGAACGATCCTCACAAAAAATTCACATCACGAAGCTTCTGCAGACTCCCCACTTCCTGAAGCCGTTTCTGACGTCGCTGACGCTCATGTTCTTCCAGCAGTTTTCAGGCGCTAACGCCGTGCTCTTCAACCTCTCAACAATCTTTAAGGTAATATCTCAGCTGCGCAAGCGAATTATCTTTTCAATGTTATCCTGATGAAATGATTGATGTGTCAGTAAATATTGTTTATTTGTATGTCTAAAGCACGAATAAAATTGACCGGCTGAAGAAGTTCATGTTACCACAGTAGAGTAAACCGGGGGAAAAAGTCACCCTGGGATCGCTGAGCTAGTGCATAAAACTTCACATGCAGTGAAGTTGACTATCCATGTGCAGTCAAAGTCACCATGGGATCTCTGAGACAGTGCATCAAACCTCACATGCAGTGAAGTTGACTATCCATGTGCAGTAAGCTTGTTTCTTCATACGTTTCCAGAGCGCTGGCACGGACATATCGGAGTCACTAAGTTCCATCATTGTGGGGATGGTGTTCGTGGTTGGCACGCTGGTGAGCTCCATCTTCATCGACAAAATGGGCCGTAAACTCTTACTGAGTGTCTCAGCTGGGATGATGTGCGTCGCCCACAGTGAGTACAACTGGGCTTCACTGGGCAGACCAGCTTGGGATGCTCGGCTGGTAGAGCTGGGTAGTAATTAGCTTAAGGAGAGCTCGCGTTTACTAATTAGAGAATTAAACGTGGTCCGAGGTTGAATATTTTTACAATTGTTTCCAAGCGTACGTACATCCAAACAATGCTAATCCCATTTCAAGATGAAAGCTGAATAGTTGTGTTCTAAAAGAAAGATAGAGGCCACATGTTCCCGCGAAATGCATAAATGAATATCAAAGCTCTAACAGTAAACGCTTATTATGTTCTAGCACATATGTTAGACTCATTTGTCGGAATTATCTGTCTTTCCTGCCTCACACTGTTTCTAATTTCAGCAATGTTCAAATGCGAATCAATTTTCAAGCCTCGAGAGTGTGACAGCCTTGTTAAATAATTGCTATTTAGACTTACTGATCACAATCAGAAGTTTTATCGCGATTTCCACATCTTAATTTTACAGTTGTAATCTTACTAATTGAAAAACCGACGTAAAATGCTCTGTACGTGACTGATTTTGAACTAAACGATTTTTCCTTGTTTCCCTGAATAGTGTCAACTAATTTACCTTTGCTTTCAGTTGGACTGGGGTACTTCTTCTATGAGCTGGACTACGAGACCGAGTGGACCCTGGGGTACCTGCAATGGTTGCCGCTGGTCTCCCTCATGCTGTTCACATTTGGCCTCGCCATCGGCTTTGCCCCCGTCCCCTGGCTCATGATGGGTGAGGAGTCCAGAGGGCGTCTCCAGCGCAGACATGGCTGCACTTTATACAGATTAGAAAGAATAAAAGAAGGAATGAAAGAAAGAATGAATGAATGAAAGGAAAATAGTTTATTCCAAAGTGGGTCACATACAAAGTATATACCTTTTGATTTTTCAGTTAGTAAAATTAC
>VOMN01089981.1:0-10015 GCA_014899125.1 Orchestia grillus | reverse complement strand
GGAGTGGTTCTGTTCGTGCACCAGAACTTGACGGGAGTGGTCTGTTCGTGCACCAGAACTTGACGTAAGAGGTTCTGTTAATACACCAGAAACAGGTTTTCTTACATAAACTACATTTCTTGTAACCACTTCAGTTCTGGATGAGAAGAGCGGTTCAGTTCGGTCGTACTTCTTATCTTCCCGCTTTCCTTTGAACGAAAAGGCAAAACCTTTCAGTGACCGGGGAAACTGCATGTCCTGGGGAAACTGCATATCCTGGGGAAGCTGCGAAACTGCATGTCCTGGGGAAACTGCATGTTCTGGGGAAACTGCATGTCCTGGGGAAACTGCATGTCCTGGGGAAACTGCTTGTCCTGGGGAAACTGCATGTCCTGGGTGAAGAATGGTAACCTCATCGTATTCCATCGTGAGTGGCAGCCAACTTGAGTTGACGGACTTTCGTGTTGACGCCGCAGTCCCGGGTTTGGTCTCTCGCCTGTGAAGGAGTCGAGTAGAGGGACCTAGTTATTCACTCTTTGTTTACTAGCAATGTAGCACATTATATCAAGACCTTGAGAATTGATATCTGTTTCTGATGAATAGTAATTATAAACGCACATTTTTACGTGTATCTTCGCAAACTGAATTATTTCAGTGTTTGGCCAGTTCTTCACTTATTTTGCTCGCTGAAAATAAAATCAATCGGTAAGAATTCTGGTCTTACCGAAGAAGATTGTGCTAAAATTACTTCCATGTTTGGAACTGGTATGTCAACACTAGAAATACTCAAAAATACTCAAAAAATTACGTCGTGATCACCGTATAGTCAAATCATTTGTGTTCTCTGGTCAAATATGCGAAAAGAGCGTGTCTCCGTTGGTTATCTGCAGGGAACATTCGTAAAAGAATGCTAGAAACTTCCAGAACTCATCATTCTAAGAGCAAGAATATTTTTCAAACGGCTGGTACGCCAAAAGTCGGCAGTACCACGAGGTGTTGGGTCCTCAATGCTCCTGTCATCAAAAGTCTCATCAAAAGTCACATCAAAACGCCCCTCTTGACCAAGGCAGACAGATCCAAAAAGAAAAGAAAAGGGTTATATGGGCACAGAATTATATGAAGGTTAATTTCAGCAATTCGCCATTGATTTGCGTGCATAGAATATTTGTAAGGTTTATTAAATACACCCGTTTTAAATGATATACAGTCTGCTTCCCATTAAAATAGTTTAATTTCAATGTTCTCGATGATAATTTTTTCACATTATAATTTTTTGTGCTTTATTCTAGATTTTGAAAATGGCCTTTATGGTCGAAACGTTCATTTTTCTTTTTAACTACAGTAATACTTTTAGGCAATAAATATTATAAGCTTGCAAGTGGCTTTTCTTGTTCCCTTGTTCTTAATAAGAATTTCCGTTATTAATACAAAAGTCATTAGAGTAGTAGTTATCATCACTATTATTTTTCCTTGTTTGTATTACCATTATTAGAAATTTGTAATAATTAATATTACTGAAACTATAATATATTAAGTAATTTATATTCTCATGCTCATTTCGATTTTCCCCAATTCATGCTACTCTTAATAGTATTCACGTAATTATTTGCTCATTTTAATTACCGTAGCATGAACAGTCGGCTCCAACAGCAGTTCTGATGTGCGCTAAAGTGCAACTTCTTTTTGTCGCAGACTAGCTACAGCCACAGTCCAATTTGGCCATCGTCCAGTCGCAGACCCTAGGCCTGAACAGCCCCCGCCCGCAGCAGCCCCCCGCATTAGCCCCCGCTCGCATCAGCTCCCGCAGCAGCCCAACGCAGTCGACGTGTTGAGAACAAGTTACCCAAAACCTGAGGTTCTCTACACTCTTCGAGAGCAGGTACGGACGAACTGTTCTCACACACGACCTCCACACATTAAATTACACAGACTTGTTGGGTTTTAACATCACGTTGAAGAGGAAATTTTGTTCTGAGGTGTGAATCACCCCCAGATTGCCCCATGCGAGAGATCAAAGGAAAATTATGGTTAGAATTTAATATGGAAAATACAACTAGATCATGGCGCATAGCTACACTCGAACGAAGAAAATTTTATCTCAAGACTAATATATTCGCAAAACTACTTTAAAGTTCTACGAAGTATGATTTCAAAACTCCGTGACCATCTTGTGACACAATGAAAGTAGAACCAACGGTACATTTATATTTTAGGTAATTAGAAAATGTTGTGTTTTTAATTTGAAACGGAAACGCTAGAAAACAAACATATTCCCGTAGGATCTCGTGAGTTTTTCGTACGCAAAGATGCAGGAAAAATTACCGTATCAATTCAACCGCTCTCATACGTAGACCTTGCAGTTATTTTCATAAAAAATATACGAAAATATTACAAATATTGATTCAAAAGATATTCCCATCCAAAGCCAGTCAGTGTTTGGTTTACCGATACTAATCGTCATGTTTTAAAAGATATCAGACTGAATCGTGTGGGAAAGTCTTTAAAAGCGATGGGTGCAGACCAACAGCTAAATGTACCTCAGCCAAGAGACTTTCGAAACAATTTAATGTTATTTCGCTCACAGAAATACGAGTAGACCGACTAAACAGCATGTGCTGCCATGACATTATCAGCAAAGCCAAGCTTGCGTTCAACTCGACATACCTCCAATGACATCTGTTAAGACTGTGTCAGGCCGGCGATTTGTGAGCCAATCCTGTCCACGGCTGGCAGAACTGTACGTCAATCCTGTGAATGTGAGTCAATCCTGCCAATTTCTGAGTCAATCTTGTCCACGGCTAGCACAACTATCCATCTAACGTCTCGTCTCGATCTGAGCCTCGTGCACGCACAGACACGAGGTCCTCTAAGCAGAATCCAGCACGGCACAGGATATTTCGTGCCAAAATTTGTGACACAACGGTTTCTTCACGAGTATAAAGGGCAGTACTTGCGAGCTCGACAGATATTGTCTGCTTTGAAAGTTCCACAGATGATGCACGCTTCTAATGCTTTCCAGTCAATATTCGTTTCCCGACGAGCTCTCAGAGTTCATTTTTATGCTGCGCATAGCTGTGAACACACGATACAGTATGCTCCAGTGCTTTGCGCGTTTCTGTGACCCTCGTAGTCTGCGATAAAAATAATTTACGGGAGCTGATAGGGGATTTATTGCCATTGAGGATCCCCGCACTTTTGATTGAATTGCGAAAACTAGAATTAGGGAGTCCGAATTGCAGTCGTTGCTAGCGAACACTGAGCAAATTTTTGACATCAACAACTGTAATAAAAAGGATGTCACTACAGAGCTGTTGCATTGTGAAATTTACGCTTCATTTATTTATGCGGCTTGCAAACTTCTGATGGGATGTGAATGATCATCTCTTCGAATGAAGACTGCTTATATCAAGAGGAAGTAAAACGTTGACTTCTATTTAAATATTTCTATTATATTTGCTTTCAAATTTCAAGATATATTTGCTGATGTAAATAATACTTATATCACGTTCGTCACGCTACAGAGCAAAAGCCAATTGTACAATCAATTCGAAAAAGTGTCAATGGGGATTTTAACCAGTTAAAATCTGTTTTATTCAAATGTTAGAATAGGTGAAAGCCATTTCCGTATGAATATTATTCATTCCATAATTTTTTAGAGTTATTTTGGTCATTTTTCAACAGCAATATCACTGTGTTGTGTATATTTGCATTTGAACTGGAGTATGTGAAGTCAGAAGTTAACCGGGACCGCTTCATGAGATGTTCTCTTGAGCTCGACACGGAAAACCTTTACCTTCAAGAGCACCGGCTCGTCTAAACTTCCGTATCGAGGACAAGATGGATTTGGGCGAAATATGGCGGTGACTTTCTAATCAATATTCACTCCGTCCAGCAACTTTGCAGCGTATATCATTCATCTTTTCGGGCGGTACTTCGCGAACGTGGAGAGCAAATTGGCCAATTTGGCTAGCGCTAAATTGGCATCGAATGTTTGAAAATATTTTCAGTAGCTTCTCTGATCTCGCTGCAAGAATCTGTTACAACTTATTGAAGCATCATCTGCAATATTTTATCTCTGCTTGTTATAACAGCAGCTGCGGTATATAATATCAGTTTATTTAAGCATGCGATGCGATGTTCCATACCAATCTGTTCATGTAAAAAAAGCGCTTACATAGAGGATGCCCTTGCTTCCATTACGCAGAGATGGGCGGTTTTTTGACTGTTTTGCTGCGGCTGATAAGACGGGAACTAAATCATTCATCGGAAAAGCTTGGGGAGGTGTCGGCGACACGAGCACATCGCAAACAGCATCTAACAAAACTTTACCCTCAGTCAACTCAAACACAACAACAGCACGACTGCCGTGGAATTCTGAAGCGCCCTCAAGAAGTTCTTGGAATCACTTTTTTAGGCCTTCGAGAGCACTAAGGAGATTGGGTTCAATTTACTTTGGCTCGAAGTGTTGATCTTCAGGTTCATTACTTTTTTAGATCACCGATGAGTGAATTTGTCGCTCAATATGCCCAGAAAATTCCTGGGATATTGTTTTTGTCCCTCGAAGACACTTGGCATCTTCTTGTCGTCGATGTAAACATGCAGCTTATTAAACTTTGCTGGGTTTTGTGAGGAAAGAATTACTTTTCTAGTTAACCTTTACTGCAGAACACTGCAAAGCGTTGTCCGTTCAATTTACCCACGGATGATATCAGGACAATAACTTACCGAGAAGGAACGGACTTGATATTTTATTGCGCCTCGGTTCCAATTTCACTTATTAAATGTCAAGTGACGGTGGGAAATTTTAGATGCGATCAGAACTCTTTCTTTGATAGACCAAAGTATACCAAGAACTTATTGAGCACTCTGTGCAAATTACGTTCGTAATTCCTTAGATTGCAGCATCGTAAGTCGAGATGCGCTGCGTCGCACCACGTTGAGCGCTCGCATAGTTTGTAGAATTTGCAGTCAATGAACTAGCAGCTCGGTGGACTAGCAGTTGGTTAATTAAACTAGCACTCAATAAAAGGTAGTTAATTAACCCTCCCCCTCCCCCCTGCTGTCCCCACAGACAGGACCGCACCACCGCCAGCATTTCGTCTCTCTGCGAGTGCGCTCCTCAAGACACCGCCAAGATTTCCTTCTCAAACTTCAGAGCCTCCTTCAGTAGCAATGTTAATTACCTCAAGAAGAGGTGAGATTATTTTGAGTAACATGAGCCTAACACTCCCCATCAACGGGGAGTATTATTGCCGCTAGTAACAAGTAACCAAGGCCTAATTTGAACTTAACGCACTCGGGCACCCGCATGCGTAGCAGATGCGACGTATAGCGCGCAAACGGAGAGACGGAAGTCCCCAAAGCAGTCTGAGCTTTTGTATTCGTACTTTTGAATTCGTCACTGCGTTGAAATACTCAATGGTTGATACTAGTTCCATCGGTTTATAGTCTGAATTAATTATCTACCTGTTTGTGGAGTAGAACTATCTGTGTAACTACGTAGTTAGCTAACAATCTTTGGAGAGAAGAGCTATGGCTTTCTTCATGCTCACTAAAAATCAACTATAAAACTTTGAGTTCAATTGGAGTAACTCGGACCGTGGTAACACTTTCAGTTCTGAATTCTCCTTTATTTGAAAAAAATAGGAATATATTAGGGTTAAACATTAGTTGTTAAAACGTAGCGTTAGTGAATATACACTATGCACTTGAAAAATGTGTCGCCCCCTTGTAAAATGTAGCAATAATTTAAGCAATTTTTACAGATTTCCTAATAACAAATTTGAAAAACAAAACATGGTAACAATAGTTGCATTCAACTTCACTGGTAGTAAGTACTGTACCTGCTCTCTCAGCCATCACATGCATGAATAATCCCGTCGGAGAAAATCCTCCAAAACAAATCTCTGTCTTTGACAAAGCACAGATTATAGGTTTGCACCGAGCTGGGAAATCCGGAAATCCGTCAGAGAAGTGTCTCAAATGATGACCATAGGATTAGGACTGTGTCAAGTACAATTGTTCAGTGAAAAGATGAAGTGCAGTCATTCAGTGGTAACAGTGGTAAAGCTAAATTCTGATTACTCTCGACAGGCGTTCTCTGAAGCGATTTGTGTAAGCAAACCGGCGGAAAAAGTCTTCAGCGGTTGACTAGCATGTTGAGCGAAGGTCATGAGAAAATTTATGCTAGCATCATTGCCGCGAAAAGACGAAAATGGGTTTAAATTAGTTGCGCTGCTACAGGAAAGCCATTGGTCAGTAAAGCTAATCGAACCAAATGGCTACAATTCACAACAGACCACGAAGACTGGACTGTAGAGCAATGGAAACACATTCGGTCAGATGAATCGAGGTTCACCATGTTCCAGAAAAATGTCCAAGTTTAAGTGGGACGGGAGACCCATTAAGCTTTGGATCCTTTATGAATCGTTCCAACAGTGCAGGCTTCTAGGGGCAGTGTAATGATCTGGGGGTGCTTCACATGGCAGGGATTAGGTTCGGCAACTCTGAGCTGTAACAAAATGAAACGTCAGGATTATTTGAACATCCTAGGTGATCGAGTACAGCAGTCTATGGATTTTTATTTTCCTGATGTTTCAAGTATTTTCAAGGCGACAATACTCGTACCCACCAGGCTCAGTAGTGCAAGATTGGTTCAGGGACTACGATGGATCATTTTTTCATATGGAATGACCTCCATATTTTCCTGATTTAAGCCCTATCGAAAATATGTGTGACCAGATAGAAAGGAAGCTGCGAGCCTCAACGCCTTTATTCTTCGTTGAAAGATCTTCCTCAACATTTACTCGTACTTTGGACATATATTCGTTTAGATTGTATGCAAAATCTTCTAAAATCTATATCAAATAGAATGAAAGCTGTAATCAATGTAAAAGATGGTCCAATAAACTATTAAGGTTGTTTTCGTTGTATGCATATTTCTCAAAGGAGGACAAACTTTTTGGCCTGGAAGTATATAATGACAATTAAATTATGAAATAATTTCTAGGGACCCAGCATGTTAGTAGTCAGTATATCATAATTAAATCATTAAATCACGATCTTTAAGGGCGCCGATCATGGCCCACGTGTTACTCTTCAATAATTATCAAGTCTACCAATGCTGTCATACAACTGTCTGTATGATCCGCATATTGCTGATCATTAAACAATTATCAAGTACACCAATGCCGTCTTACAACTGGGGTCTTTATGACCCAGAGGTTGCTGATCATTAAACAATTATCAAGTCCACCAATGCGCCATATAACTATGATCTTTATGACCTAGAGGTTGCTGATCATTAAATAATTATCAAGTCCACCAATGCGTCATATAATTATGATCGTCTCATCGCAGCGCACGGCGCTTCTCGTCCGGCGACTTGTCCGATTTTGACGACGACGGAGAGGCGAATATTCGAAAGCAGGAGGTCATCACACAGCAGGTAAGGAGTGCCAAAGGGTACCGAGGGTAATTGACTCACATTAGTACTTCACATCTGCAGCATTCACTAATAATATTAAAAGTAAAGTGAATTAAGTAGGCTAAATGTTTACTATCATAACGCTTTTTACTTCGTCTTACTCAACACGGATATAATCTGTGGTGATATATGTGTACCTGTTTTTGTTCATTAAGAGACTTCCCTTCATTTTGCTCGGTCTTTCACCTCACGACGCCTGCCCACGTTCACATTGAGGTTGCAAGCAGAAGGTGAGCTGGCATATTTTAGTATTGGACTTCATGCTATCTTATTGTGCTGGACTTTCCTACTCATCTGCAGTTTTTGGTTGTCTTTCCAAGACATTTAACAAGAGAAACTCATCACTGACTACTCTCTTTTGCATGGATGAAACTATTCCTGTTCTTCATTTTACTTGAAACATGAGCTTTTTTGAGCCTAAGACTCGGAACTTTACCGTCTCCAATTGGTTTTCTTTCGAGTTCAATGAGCTGGAAAAGGCCTCATAACCTTCTTCCCTGTCCAAATTCAGCCATGCGTCCCCATGGCTGTAACGCGGGCTCGAGACGAAAAAAAAATATAGTACTTACCATATGTTGCAAGACTTGAACCTGGAGTTCCCTTATGAACGCTTTTTCCCATCCTTATTCATTTTAAAATGAAATAAAGAGATTCGTCAGATGTTGCTTACATCTTTTTAAAATGCGTTTCGAAATAAAGATATTCCTTTTCACGCTCTTTTGAAAACAGTCGGAGCATCTTGCAGAAAATATTCGTGAACCTGCACGTCGTGATCTGTAAAGCCACGCAAGGTTAGACCTATAGTGTCCTATGAGGGAGTTCAGAGGGTCTCGCATAGTGGTGGAAGCGCACAACCTTCTTTTTACGCCCTTATTGCTACCAAAATTAACCTGGTCTCACTAAGGACGCTGGCGGGATATACGATCCCCAAAATAGGGTCCAATCCTTCATTTGGTAAACTAATCGACTGGAAGGATGAAGCCGTCGCCATTGATCTCCCCGTGGCGCCAACTGGTAGCAGGGCGTGTTGGAGCTAAGGAGCCTGCTGTCCTGTGCAGGGGGCACGTTTGTTAGACGTGTCTCTAATCTTGAGTTGCAGAGTCGGGTGCAATTTATCGAGGTTCGTAAAGTTAGGGTCTTGCATCGAATGGAGTTGGCAATTTGGATTCAATTCTAATCTTCTTGTACTGAGTGTTAAAGGGGTGAAATGTCGCCTTGAACTTGGATGAGTTGAAGCGTGGCCTTGGTGAGTTGTTTCCTCAGCCATGCCCGAAATCTGTGGCCTGATTCGAGGTTCCAAGCTGTGCGTTGCTGTCTCCCTCCTCCCTCCTGTCAGACCAGAACTCAACTCAAAAGTCAACATCGCACTCATGAGAACGCGACATTGCAACTATAATTCCAACACTGTTGATCGTTGCGAAAATTTCGAATTTGGATGAACGATTATATGTGACTTAGTTTTTACGTTATTGACTTTTCCCGCCTCTGAAATAGCTTTACGTATGTATAGTTCCGTGACACTAATGAGATGCAAGTCAAGTCGGCGCATGAGCGAGGCAGCTCAGCTGGTTAAAGTTCTTCCAGCGATTCCATAGATGAAGCAGCTTAAGAAATGGTTCTCATCCAGCCACCAACAGCAGAATGCAGTTCTTGCAGCGCACATTGCCAAAGATTTTCATGCTTTAATTTAAAAAAAAACTTTCCCCATCAATAAATGTTCAAATGATTTTAATCTTATTGATAAATATCTTCACCTGTTTAACAACTCTCAGAATTAAATTAGCAGTTGAATTTTCCAGTCCAAATCAGTATTTCTTATATTTTACATTAATTGCGGCAACGTCTTATGCAATTTCGCTATCGCAGGCACACTTGTGTTCGCGTACTACCTACATAGTTGATGAAATTTCTTCATCATTGTCGTTTTTACGAAGTCAAATAATTTGGACACACGAAACACTTTATCACTGTTTTTGACCTCCTGCCGCGAACATTTTTTCTGAGAATAAACTTGACGGTATCCCACGGCACTATGGGCATTGGAACGTTTTGGCCTTCATAATATTTAAGGAGGCGTAACTTTTCTTAGGTCTGTTGTTATTTCAGTGTAGTTCAAACTGTGTGTGTGTTACCTCATGTCTGTGCAGCAGCATCACTCACTCCTTTTGTATGCCAAGACCATCATGATGAGGGCAACATGAAAATATATAGTGCTGTAACACATCGTAAACAATTTTGTCGTTCGTTCAGTTTATTTGAGATAGTTCAGCGTTAGAGTTTACAGACCACAAGTACCCTTGTGGCTCTTTGGTACTTAGCTTCATTTTGTATCACCTCCATCCAGCCCCTGTGTTTTCTTCATATTTTAATTGAAGTCTTTTGGACTCCGTCACTACAGCAGCACCTCCTCCTCCCCCACACTTGTCACTACAGTAACTCTACCTCATCCACACTTGTCACTACAGTAACTCTACCTCCCCGCAACTGTCACTACAGTAACTTTACCTCCCCGCAACTGTCACTACAGTAACTTTACCTCCCCCCCACACT